>CAJJDN010000031.1:357811-391565 GCA_905182985.1 Paramecium sonneborni | reverse complement strand
TATTTATATAATCTTTCTTCATTTCAAATCAACATAAATTAATATTTATAGTAAATTTTCTAAAACTTATGAGATTCATAAATATTTTAAATATTATCTGACAGAAAAATGTAAAATTATCAGTCTTGGATTGTTATTCTAATTAAATATTCTTGTAAATTGGAAAGAGATTCATCAAAAGCATCATATTTTTGAAATTTAAATATGTTTGACGTATAACACATCCAATCATTAACATCATATACATTTATGATCGCATTATTTTTAATAAATATTTCAATATTTAATTGGTAAACCAGGATTATTTATTGCTCAATAGATTTAAATAATTCTGATTCCTAATATATAATAAAGATTCCTTTATTAAATTTTTATTAATTCTATTAATTAGATTAATATAAAAAATACAATATCAACATTTTATAACTATTTTTCTTATTTTATGTCTAATGTTTTTTTTCTAAATCATTGACTAGATTCTTCAGATATTAAAACTCATGTTCTTATTTCTAGAGTTCTTTTTAATAATTCATTTTTCTCATAATTTTTAATTTTCATTTATAGAGATTCTCTAGCTGAATGAATTTAAATAAATTTAGAATAGCTAAAATTGAGTAAATAACAACTTTAGAACCAATCATTTTGGTAATCCTAAGAATTTTCGAAAAAATTGGGATTTTTTTAAGAGTATTGTGACATCTTTTTCTTCTACATACTTTTTATTTAAGAGATCAAAAAATTCTAATTTAATTCATTAGGATTGCCTTTTAAATTTGAATTTATGTGATTAACTTAACAATTATAGGTTGCTTCATATTTGTTATGAAATAATATTTTATATGTAATAATTAATGTTTGATATAATATAAATATATAATGCAAGTTTTAGTAAAAGATGGATAAATTTTGAAATAATCTCATAATAGAATTAATGATAAAAGAAGAAACAGCTTCGAAACTAAAATGAAACCTTTTTCCGATGAATTTGCTAATATTTGTAGATTTGGGATTGACATGAAGAATGGTTCGATAACTTAAAGAATACATTCTTTAAAGAATTTATAAAAGCGAGCATAATTCGTAAAAACTTATATAAGCTGAAGATACTAACACCACATAAACAAAAAAAATTAGTAGCAGTTCAATGTAAATTACCTGCAATAGGATGTACTGAGAAAAAAGCAAGGATCAGCCTCAAATTTCCACCTCAAAGGATGAAAAAAATTTTTTGAGATTGTATAATTAATAATTATAATTATATTCTATGACGCACAATCGTTAATAAGAACGTGATTTTTATGTAGAGATATAAAATAAAAAATTATATATAAAATTAGTAGATGAACACATAAATTTTTTTTAGAATTTCTTGCAAAACTGAGTTTAATTAGCACGTCAAAGTTGTTGGAAACATACCCTAATTAGGGAATTGGAATCCATAAAATGGATTATAACTTCTAACTAATGAGGTCATGTACCCTATATGGTTTAGTGATTATCCATTAGAAGTTTCGGCAAGTACCTTAAATAATTATATGTGAGTAATTTAGCATTTAGAATTTAAAGTGGTAATTATTGATGACTAAAATTGTTATTGGGAAAGCTGTTTCAATAGATAAATGAAAGTTTAAAGCTTGAAGTAGATTGTCATCTTAAATTATGACAACCCTTCGATTCAGGTTTTTGGAATAAAATCTTTAGTTTAAGAACTTGATGTTCCAATTATAGAGTTAAGTATTTTTGTAGTATTAATAGAATAGAGAGTACTAGAAAAATATCTATATAGATTTAAGACTATATGTCTTATACAGATTCAGATTCAGTAAGTTTCATAACTTAATTCATAATAGGAAGACGAAAACAGTCGAAATTCACAGATGACTGAAGATTTATCTCTATTTCCTTCAATAGAGTCCTTTAATAGTTCTTAGTTGCCCTAAGAGGATTAGCAAGTAGATCAAGCACAGATCAATTGAAATAATATTAATCTCATATGAATACTTTTACTATTAAAATTAAGTGAATTAAATTTATAAAAACTAATGTTCTATTTTTGAATTAAGAATAAACATGAGAATGTTAATTTTAGAAAACAAAGGCAAAAAAGTTATTAACAGTTAGTATTAACAACTTATTATTAATTGGAATTAAATAGTAGAATCTTAATATAAAAATTATTTAACCTTTGCATCTATTTAAGTCCGTTCTCTAATGTCAATCTAAATAAACTTTAAAGTTAGATATGAAGCCAAAGTTCATCAACAATTATATATTGTTGGTAATTCTCAACTTTTAGGTGAATGGCATCCATCAAATGGCCTTAAATTAAATACTTATTAAGAAATTTACCCTTTCTGGACAGGAACTTTATTTGGAGATTTTGAACCAAGTATTAAGTTATATCAAAATAAGATTGTCTCATTTTGTTTAAAGCTGTCATTATAGATTTAGATAATATTATATGGGAATAAAACGAAAATAGGGCACTTTACATTAAATATTAATCTCAGAGTGTCATATTTTCATTTAATTCTCATGATGCTTAATTAATGAAAATTAAATCCTTTTTTGATAATCATTAAGAATCTATTGAACAAACTCCTGATTTCTGTAATATATTTATAATTATTTAAAATAGCTGGGGCTCGAAGAATATAGTTTAACAAAACATTTAGTCCTTTAGACTTCGCATATGTTAGTTCTGTAAAATATAATTATGATTCCAATTTTAGGATTCAGAGACTGAACATAGCAATATTTCTTCTTTGTTTAATTCAACTGTTAATTCAAAAAACTCTAGTATTCGCCATTTAGATAATCCTTAAAATACAGAATTAAATTCCTTATATAATTATCAATATTGATTAGCTTTATGATATATATTTTTTGAATTTTATTTCTTAAACAAAAAAATATAATATATTGAAATAATTAATTATATAATTAGAGCAATCATTTTTGATAGAAAATCAACAATTAATTCTGGAATTAAATCTCCTTCCTTCAACTATTTTAAGAAATTCCCTCATTAAAAATATTTTAAATAAAATTGATATTTTTATATTGAAAACATTTATTAAATTTACAATTAATTTCTATTTCATAATAAAATAAGGACTTTAAGTTTAAAATTGAATTCATTCGATTATTAAAAATTCATAAATTTAAAATAAAAAGTTTTAGATCAGCTTATTACATATACATCTAAAAAGATTTATTAAGTAAGTATTAATAAAAGTGGAATATTAATTTGATAATAGATATAAAACACCTATTTATAGTATTGATTATAAATTGTTTAATTATGTAATTGATTGATTATTTTTTTGAATTGATTAAATTACATGAAACATTTATATAATTTTTTTGAAGTAAATTGTTCTGAGTATCATTATTGATATTAATGTTTGAAGATTTTAAGAGTTACTTATTCTAATACTAAACAATTTGTAATATTAGTCTTAAAAATTCTACTAACTAGAATATATTTTGATTCTTCATGCTTTTTTTCTGGTTTATTATTGCAATTTAATGTAATTTATAGAAGAATTTTTAGAAAATTATTGAGAAGCACGAAGAGTATTTGCTTTGACTAATTATATCATTAGCAAAATTTAATGGTTTCATTTTATTAATAAATTTTATATTATTAATGTTCTGTTGTTTAGGTAGGAAAAAACGGGACAATGAAATGGAAAAAAAAAATTGCAAAAAGGAAATGGTAGAGAGATTTATATTACAAAATTGTAAATCTAATGAGGATGTAATTGATAAATTTAATAGAGGATTCTTTGAATGAATCATTAGATGAGAGTAATATGATTATAATAAACGATGTTAACAATTAACATAAATAGAAACCTTGGTCAGGAATTCAGTGGCAAATGATTATCCAAACAAAGAGTTTAAATTAAATTGAATTGTAAAATTGAGTCACTAATTTGAGAGATGAAATAAAAAGTAATATAAGATTTGGAATTTTATAAAATTTAAGACCAGCTACATGGTTTTGGATTACAGACATAAAAAATACATAAATGATAAAGCATTCATCAAATATTTATTAAAAATTGAAATCATGTGAGTCTCAATACGATCAATAAATATTTAAGTGTATTAAATAAATGGATAAAAAAGTATATATTATTATTAAATTTAAGTACAATGATTTAGTTTTTGATATTTTAAGAGCTTATGCCAATTATGATGTTGAAATAGGATTTGTGAAAGGGATTGAATAAATAGTAGAATATTTAATATAATAATTGGATCCTGAATAATACAAAAATTTAGATTACTCATATAATTAATTTAATAGAATGTGTGATTATTATGAGTAAATGGTTTTTTGGATGACTATTCATATTCTATTTAATTTGAATTATCGAAGAATACTAAAATAAAATGTGAGTTTTATTGAAACTGATAAATTTAAGAATACACTTATGCCTTAAATTAAATGTTTGATTGAATAGCTATAAGTTAAAATAAGTGATTTAATTGAAACTCCTTTGTTATTTTATTTTTGGAAATAATTAAAAAAGGAAGACTTTAATAGATTATTCGATGTATTTCTTTTTGAAGGAGAATGTAAGAGAATAATGATTTATAATAGCTATACTACTACAAATTCTATTAAAATTTTTAAAAATATCAGAAGAACTAGTTTGTTAATTTTAAACATTAGCAGATTTAAAGATCTTTCTAAATTAAACATTAATTCCATTTGGTATTTCAAAGATAGAAAAGAGTAATTAAAAATTAATGAATTTCATATTATGATATATATCTATATATTATTTAATAGAATAAATCATTTAAATGCTCCAATTCCTGTGATTTCTCTACCTGCAACAAGACTATTTATATCATAAGTTCCCTAATGTAAAATTATATAATTATACTTCATAAGTATATAATACTTCTGCATCAGTTAATGCTTTAATTACATAATTATCTGATATTATCCCATCTCCACCTAACATTTCTCTTCCTAATCTAGCTACTTCTCTAGTTTTATCAGTTACCCAAGCTTTAACACTAGATATCATTCCAATAGTAGCTTTTCCTTCTGCTGCTAATCTTGATAATCTTATAACCATTAAAAATGATGCTTAAAATGTTGATAATATTCTAACTAATCTTTCTTATTATAATTAAAATGCAGCTAATGGTTTTCCAAATTATTTTCTAGTAGTTGTCCATTTTAATGAATGTTCATATACACCTCTCATAACGCCCAATGCTATCCATGGCACTATTACTCTTGAATGCATAAGTATTTAATTAGGTCCATTTTAAAAATCAGTTACAGAATCTAATTTATTTTCATCTGGTATAAATATATTTGTAAATGTTATTTAACAATTTTATACTATTCTTAATGCTAATTTTCCTTAAATTACTTCTGCATGATATCCTTACCATTTAGTTTCAACTATAAAACCTTCTACTTTATTTGTATCTAAATTTCTTGCCCATACTATCAATATATCTTTATTTCCATTTCCAATCCATCTTTTATCACCATTTAATATATATCCACCTTAAACCTTTTTAACATT
Organism: Paramecium sonneborni; assembly: GCA_905182985.1. Classification (NCBI taxonomy): domain Eukaryota; phylum Ciliophora; class Oligohymenophorea; order Peniculida; family Parameciidae; genus Paramecium; species Paramecium sonneborni. The sequence continues at coordinate 386,001 of CAJJDN010000031.1, read as the reverse complement.
TGCTGTTAAACTAGAAGCATCTGATCCATATCCTCTTTCTGTTAATCCCCAACCTCCTATATATTCTATATCTCTTGTTTTTGTTAAATATTTCTATTTCTATGCTTCATTACCATATTTCTCTAATGTATAATTCAATAATAAATTTCTAATATTTTATATCATTTTTACTAAACTGCTATAAATGTTGCAAATCCTGCATCTGCTCTTGCTGCTTCCATTAATATTATTCCTTATTTAGTATATGATGTTCCGTGACCATATGGTTTATCTAAAAAATGATGAAATAATTTTAATGGTTTCACTGCATTCACTATTTCTGTTGGAAATTTAGCTGCCTCAACATAATCATTTATTTTTGGTGCAACCTATATTATTATTATATCCTTTTACTTCTTTTTATACAAATGTTTCAACTGCCTTTCGAACTTCTAATTCTTCTGGTGTCAATAAATTATATAATGATAAATATTCCATTGGATCTATTTAAGCCTTCTTTTCTTATATCTAACCTGCCAACTAATTTAGTCTTATCATTTAATATTAATATCTCAAACATAATTTAATATTTTCAAGATCTGCAGAAATATGTCGTCATATTTTATATTAATACCAACTTTCATTTATTATAATTTATCAAAAAATACAAAATTTATACAATTATATTAAAGATTATAATAATAATATTATCATAAGTATATATTTTATTGAATTACTTTAATAAATCAAAAACAAATTAAATCATCATCATTTTGTCAAACTCTTATTCTATTTATATATATTTAATAAATTATATATTTATATTCTTTATAGTTTTTCTTTTTTTACTTCTAATTTATCACTTGATATTAAATTAAAGTCACTTTCTATAATATTTTTATCGAATTAGATGATAATAGATGTGATATTGATTATTATTAATTAAATGCATCAAATAATCTCTGAAATTTGTATTATTTTATATAGTTAATTAAATCTTTTGTTATAAAGATGGACTTGTTAAAAGGCGGATTTTAAAATGATAATTCGGATGGAGATAGCTTAAGATAATCTTGGACTACTGAAGATAGTCTAAGTCGAACTTCAAGCTACGATGCCGCTGAAGAGGTTAATGATCTAGAGGAAAGAATCTCTCAATATTTAAATGATTTGAATATTTAATCATTTACAAATCCTACTCTCAAAGAGGAAATCTATAACCTTTAATTGAAACAAAAATTAGTAATATATTTTAAATATCTCACTAGTTTTCAAAAATTATCTCATTAAATAACACAAACTAAAGTACTCTCCTGAAAAAACGTTCGCTGCTCTTTGCTGAATGATTATTACCATTTTTCCAATACTTTAACACTTTATTTCTATTTAAATATATTTTTAAACATAATTCTTATTTCTTTTCTGATAAAACTATTCATAATACTTTCAAATTCACATATCAATACATCTATTCTAATATCAATCTCAATTCTATAATCTCAATCAAATATCTTCTTATTCTCCTTTTTACTTCTTCTTCAGTTTATGTCATAAATGACCATCACATTAATGAAAATCATTCAAAAAACATAAAAATATTTCATTAAAGTTAAGAATATTACAAAACCTAGCACTTATAACTAATTCTTAATTATTTTATTACCTATACTTCTTTAAATCTTCATTATATAATTGATGATAACAATCAAAATTTTTGACAGAATATATATATTTATACTTTCTAGATTATTTTGTTGAGCTTCGAAAATGTTATTATAAAACAATTCTAATCACTGTTAAATTTCTAATTGATCAAGTTTCAATATTGGGATTAATCTTAATAGATTAATTGCTCAAAAATTATATCCTCTTATACATCATTCTTCAAATGGTCCTATTTTTGTTTTTCTAATTGATATATTAATTTTAGTTAATGAGCTAGAAGTTCTAGTTTATTCATAAACTGAAATGAGTGCTATCTCTATATAAAATAATTGATATAAGATTTAGTTCACAGTAGGTAAAGAATTCAAAAATTTAGGCTCTTTTCAACATCTGGTTAAATATGATCTTTAGATTGATGGATATAATTATCGAATTCAAGAATTATAATGATTTATTGATAGCAATTATAGCTTTATTGTTATTAATTGTTCTTTAGAGATAGTTTAATGATATTAATAACTTTTGAATAAAGTTTTTACTATTTGCCTCTTGAAATAAAAGATTTTATTAATGAATAGGCTTTTGTTATCTATGAATTTAAAAGTTATTTGTCTTTTTTAATTTTTACATTTAAATAATAATTATATTATAATATATATTTTAAGATAGGAAAAATATAATACTTAAAAATAATAAGTGAGCTACTATTTGTTGTCTTTAAATATCTTATGACAAATTTAATTAATAATATTTCACGTTTTAAATTAAGGTTAATAAGTTTATTAACCATTATTATAATTATAGCTCTAATTTTTATTTAAATATCTAAACATTTACTGACATACTAATTGAAAGTTTATATCAAAATAGATTAATATTTACCATCTAAGAAAAATAGCATTTTAATTCCAGTTTTTGAAAAATAATTAAGAGATTTTAGACCTCTATAAATATTTTATTAAAAAGTCTAGGAGGCTATATATATAGAATTATATGAGGATTTTTGAAAATATTTTATATATTTCAAAGGGGAAATACTTTCTTGATTAATAGTAATTATTTTCATTTGATATTATTTTGTAGCCAAAAATAGTAATATCATTTGTTTATTATTTAACTGAAAAATAAATTACCATTTAATCGAATTATTTATTTATTGATGATTGGCTTAAGAATTATTTTTATTTATTATATGTATATTTTTAGAATTTAAAAATAAAGTGTTTATGTTTTATAATTAAAAATATTTGATGAACGAAATAAGTGAGTATTGTATTTATATAAATATTGATCTTTATAATTAAAGTACCTAAAAAATCTTGGTCTTACAAAATTAAAAAAATAGTTAAGTTTCTGTTAATTATTTTGGATATTGTCAAATGAATAGTAAAATAAAATAATAGCTATATAATTCTATAAGATAGCCAACATCTTTTATATGATATAATTTTGTTTTCAAATAATCGAATAAATTATGTATTTATTAATAAAAAATACTTTAAACAAAGTAGAGCCTTGAGTTACGTATTTTAGATGAAAAAATTCTGTGGATATTTGTTTAAAGTTCATAATTTGAAAAAAAATTCAAAGACGAAAGCATTTTGTTTGATTAGCATAGGATTGTTAGAAATTTACTGTGGTGTTTTAACTTTGTAAAATTTGAGATTATTTTAAGAGAAATGGAATATAGAGAATTAGAAAATAAGATTTTAAGATAAGGTACAATGGATGATTATTTGTAAATACTAACTTACTTTGATGTTGAGAAATTATGTCAATAAAGCACAATATTATTAATAACAATATTAATAATAGGTTGTTGTTTTCCTTTGGTGTATTTTATTTTAGGAATAATGAGCAACAAGAAGGAGAGAGTTGAGAAAAATTAATCAGCTTCTTTAAAAGTAAGAAATACATTTAGCATCTAGTTATTGAGTTAGTTAATCGATATATATTACTGGTGCTTATTCTAGCCTTTTATTTAAGTTCAATTTGAAGTTTTACTACTTAATAATAAAATTTTGGATTGGAATTAAATGTTATAGGATAATTATACTAATGTTGCTCTTTTATTTGCCCTTTCATTAGTTGGGTTATTTTTAAATTCTATAATGATGATATCGATTTTACTCTTTTTTTATAAAAATGTCAATTTTAGGATTGATTTATTAAGTTGCAGTAATAAGTAAATAATGTTGAATGTTTGTATATTAAAAATTGTAATTTGCATATTCAATAGTATTCATGTTTAATCAACTACTCATTATGTAAAATAAATACTATAATTAGGTATCATATTTGATTATTTTAATTTTAATGACTTCAAAATTATTGTAAAACTAATTTTTTGGAAATGATACTCCATCATTTTATTATTTTCGATTAAATTAATTTTATTAGCATTTAATGTTCAGTTTATTAGGTTTATTGTTTACATTTTTAATAGAATTGATGGTAGTATATTTTAATAATGAAGTTAACGATTTCTTATGCATTATTTCAATATGTGTATTTTTGAATATTTTAGGAAGCATTTTTCAAAATAAAATAGTTTTTTTTTATTTGTTATAACAAAAGATTTCAGATTAATTAACATTGAATAAAATTTATTATTTTTATCAACTTAATACATAATCAGAGGATAAAAAACATATAATAATTGGTTTAATAGATAAACATCTTAAAGATGGTTGTATTTCAAAATTAGAAAGAAAATACTAAACATAAGATTAATCAAAAGATCCATTATTAGATTCTACTTCAATAGGATACTGTTTTTGTTAATAACATCAGTTTTATGATCCTAGAAGAAGAGTATTTATAAATAGTTAAAAATCAAAAGTTTAATAACATTATAAATCATTCTTCAAATTTGAGATTAAATCTTTATATGAATAATGCATAATTTAAAATAAAGAAAATCATTAGATAAGATTATCATATTCAAGACATCTATTTTTTTCAATTTAAAATAAATCTTAAGCATTATTATAAATGTCAATTTTAAAATAAAAATTAAATAAATTATCATTTTTTGAGAAAGTGAATTTTCATTTATTATTAATGATGATGTAAAATAAAATAAAAATGCAAAATTCTAATAGTTATAGAAATTATTTAGATTTTGAATATGTAATAGATATAGAGATGATTGTAAAGAAAATAAAAATAAAAATTCTAGATTTAATTTAAAATTATCTAAAATATTGGAATACAATTAATTTAGAAAAGATTGATGAATCTGATTTAATAAAATTAGATAAAAAGATACAAATAGGAATATTTGAATGTGAAAAGTTATGGTTAAAAATTAATCAAAATAATAAAAACTTTGGAGATTAATAAAATGACATGAAATATTTAAGTAAAAAACCATAATGGGAATTATTATATTTATGGTATAAAAGATATATTCTAAATTAAAAAATGAAAGGTTAAAAAATTGATTATCATCCAGTAAGCCATTTACATTAGAATTTCTGTGATGAAGATTCAGATTCTGATTATGAAAATCATTATATGCAATCTTTTGACCCTAAAAAGGTTTTTCATTCAATGACAGCTATTATTTTTGCAAAAGAAAATGGAAATATTGTCAAATTTAATGAATATACAAAATAGATTTTTGGAATTCAAGGATTAATTAATATTAATTAAATAATTCCTAATTCTATGATTAGAAATCATATGTTAAGAGTTAAAGAATTTGTTGAAAAAGGAAAAACTAATTCCTTATATACAAGAAAGAAAGTACTTATTTAACATCACAATTCATATTTAATTCCTGCAAATAAATATTTAAAAATATCAATCAATTAATTCATGTTATTAGAATTTATAGCAATGATTCGACCAATTTAACATGAATCATCAGGCAATTATTTAATTATTAATGAAGATTGGGAAATTGTTTAAGCAACTAAATAATTAAAAAATATGTTTGAATCTTAATTTAATCTATTATTGAGCTGCCCTAAATTGTTGTTGTATTCTTAATATTAAAATCTATTAGAAAAAGATGATTATTCATTATTTCAAATTAAAGGACATAAATATTATACTCTATCAAAATAACAAACAACTAATAATGATTTATAAAGTATTATTTTTGATATCATTAGGATAAAAGAGCATGATAAATGATAATGTATTTGATGAAATTGATTAAGAAAAATAATTTACTGAATAATTTATAAAAGAACATGAAGATGATTTAGATGAAAGACAAAGATTGCTGAATTCTAATATTTAAAATTAAAATGAACAATATTTTTAAATTTTGATTAGAATTCCTATGCTTTATTAGAGAATGAAAGCTGAATACTTTAATTTAATAATTAATGCTGATAAGGAAAATTTCCATGATTATCCAGAAGATTCTATTATGAAATAGTAAAGTATTATTATAAGAAATGGAAGAAAGAAAATTGCTTTTAATTTCAAAATTTTAGTTGAAAAAATTAACTTTTTAAAAAAAATTCGTTTAGCTTCTTAATTAGAAGTTTATAGTAAATATTATTTAATAACAAGGGTATCTTTATAGAAAATACTTCTGTAAGGCAGATCAATTAAAAAAAGTAATTCGAGTAGACGCAAAAATAAAATTAGAAAAAAATTAATTAATTGATAAAATATAGATTATAAAAATAAATAGATTTGAAACATTTAATAATGTAAAATCTAAAAGATAATCTATGTTACTTAAAGGTGATATAAATAGAAAAACATTGAGGATTAAATTAGAACCTAAATAATAATAATTCTAAAATTAAATTTCTATATAATATAATAATTTACCTTCTAATAAAGATATCAAGATTCCTCTAAATGAAAATTTAACAACAAATGCTTATAAATATTTAATAAATGAAAATCAAATGAAAAATGATTTTAGTGAATCTCTAATACAAGAAATTTAAATAAAAGCAGATTAAAATTTATTTTTAAAAGAAGATCATAATAAAATAAAAAAACATTTAAATAAAATTGATTATTTTAAATGGACAAATAGATATTTCATGGTTGGAATGATTTTACTTACAATGTTATCATTTTCATATGGTCCAAATATTAGTTATAATGATCTTTATCTTTTAGGAGTAATATTTATAATAATTTATTAGGGAAATTCAAGTTACACTGCCGTACTCGTTGCTTAAGATATTTCTATTATTTATAACTAAATTATTGATTTAGCACTTTGTAACTAAAATGCTACTTTATGTTCTAATATCATAACATATACAAGCAGTTATTATAAATAAGAACTTGTAGATTAAAGAATTTAACTAGATCTTTAAAAAATTAATAATAGTCTTAATTAATTTTATACAAGTAAGTACAATATACAAACTATATATTCTACTGTTATTATAGAACATGATCATGAAGTACATTAATAAAATGTATTAGAAGATATTAAAAACTTTTAAGTTTTATTATAATAGTTTCTTATATCAAATATATCAGAAATTACATTTGAATTTGAATATTATTAAATTCTCTAATCAAATTTAATGCCAGGATTATTTGAAAGTTTAAGTTTAATTCAAATTGATTTGCTAAATGAAATTTACTTAGAATTTGATTTTAGATCATCATTTTTTTTAATAGATATGATAACTGGCTTTATGTTTTTAGGTACATTGATGGCTATAAATTTTTTTAATGTATTTAAAATAATAGATTATTATTAAACATTATATAGTTAAATTTAATACTTTGATTAATCATCAATTGAAAATGTTATACAATATTATAGGAAACTTAGATAATGTTTTAATCTTTTTAATGATATACAAACACATCATACAAACAGTAAAATTAATAAATTTAATGATAGATTATATTTCATTTTAATCAGAAGGATTTATAAAAGCAGAAACAGATTAAAAGATGACAATGGCTTTAAAGACAACTAAATTTGTTGTTTCTAATTATTGGTTTAAATTAAAGTTAAGATTGATGTTGTTGTATTTCATATTTATGTTCCTTTTAATTGTGATGGCTTTAACTTACAATATTTATATGCAAAAATATGCATATGATTTAAAAATTGAAATATCTTAGAATCCTTTTCTTTTTGAAACGAAAAGTCCATGGGTTTTCACATTTTCAAAAGAATTATATATTGAATCTTTCTATAATATTCATAACATAATAACAAATGAATATAAAGAATATTTAGAAGAATTTGTTATAGATGCTTTAAATACAGATTCGAGTCGACTTGAATCAAAAGAAGCATAAATCGATGATTATTTTTATTCAGACATATGCAAATTACTTATTTCTAATTTAAGTCATTGTTAGAATATTGCTGATGGAATATTAAAACGAGGATTATAACAAACATTTTATTTAATGGGAAATTTATTTGAAAGTTAATTAGATGAAAATAAAACAAAGTTTTCTGAAATTTCTTTTGATTCAATTTATGAATTAAACTTTGTATTTATTAATATTTTTATTAGTTATAACCATATGTATTTTCTAGTAGGAAAGAGATGTGGAAAATTTGGATAAACAACTTTTCCAAGATTTTTAATTATTATGTATTAACAGAAACGTAATTAATGTAAATACATTATTATTATATAGAATTTGTTTTTATATTTTTTCTTTTTTGATTTACATAACTACTTTGGAAGTATACTTTGAGGAATAATTAAGACTTGATTATTAAAAAGTGAGAAGTTATTATAAAAGATATTTTCCAAATAATATTTTGAATGAATAAAAGAGAATTAAAGCTATTTTGAAAAAACTATCTCTAATTGGTTGATTATAAGATTATGTGAAAATATTAATATAGATAAATATTATTAAATCATAATTATGACAATTATTATTCATTAAAAATAGACAACAGATATTACTAATGAATAGATAATATAATTACTTAGATATCAATAGATTCTTTAATTTCATTTGTATTTTATTTGGATCTATTTTATGTTTGTAATAATTGTTAAAAGTTTCCATTTGTGAGCATAGCAATATTTAATTTGACGACTAAAATATTATTAGATATTGAAAGTTCAGCTTATCCAAATCTAAATATAGAATCAAAACCTTCTAATTTAATATTAATAGACTAATAATTCAATTTAAATATAATTACTTTTCTTTAATCAATTTCAGCCATTTCAAAACAGATATTATCAGTAAATTTAATATAAGAAGCAATATGTTTGATAACTTTGATTAACATATCCCATTAAAGTGCAATATCTACACAAATTTTAGGTGAGATGGCTAAAATTAATAAAATTATTTACATTTTTTAGTAGCTTTTTCAATTCCATTCGCTAATTTATTATAATAACATTCAACAAAAGATTAAAATTAAACATGATATCCTAATCTATCTTTTGTCATTTCATATAAATCCATAATCATTTAATCATCTTTAATAGATTATATATTTTCTTTATCAATTAAATAAGTCCAATATTTCGTAGATGAATCCTCGATAATCTAATTAAATAGAAATGAATATTTTTCTCTTCTAATAAATTCATCTTTAGAGACAACTTAAATTATTATTTAATTAGTAATAGGAATAAGTATAAGCTCTTTTTTATTTTTTTTTTTGGTTGAATAATTTGATATCAGTTATTTTCCATTATATTAGATTGAATCTCCTTAAAATGTATAAGGATTATGTGTAATATAACTATTATCATGAGTTTCCATAATTAGTTATTAAATATTCTCATATGAATATGATTCAAATGTGAAATTTTCAATTTTAGGCAAGATATCATATTTCGTTTATTCAAAGACTTATTAAATGAGTTAATTTTTAGCATGTTCAGTACCTTTTTATGAAGATAGAATTGATGGATATATAAATTAGGTATCTAATTAAATATCTTGTATTATTACCTTTAACCATTCCAAGAGGATATTTGATTTTCCATGTATTATTTTCTGATTATTTAAATACAATGACTTTATGTTAAGCAACTTATTCAGAAGGATGTAATTCAGCTCTGATTTCTATATTAGCAGATTAAACACCCCAAAAATCAATTGAAATATAATCATCTAATTTACTAAGTGTTTATATTTCATGAATAATGACTTCAGCTTAATAACATACATGTAATAATGATTTAATTAAACATAACTAAGTATATAATAAATAATAAATTACTCCTTAAAACCATTTATCAGATTACAATTGATGTGAGACTTTGGTACTTTATCCTAAAATCTATCCCCAAACATTATCTTAAAGTGTAAATGTATTAAAAATGAGAGCATCTTTAATATCTTCTAAGAACTACTTTTCAGAACTTATTTAATTATTCATATCTCCAATTGGTTTAATTTAAATAAGCTATTAATAAATTTAATTATTTAGTAAAGATTATATTAATGAAAAAAAGAATATAAAAGTTCTTTCTATAGTTTAAAAATGTCTCAAAATAGCTCTAAATATATTAGTTACTTAAGATGCTGATGGATCATCTCTAAGTTCAAATATCTATTTAAATTTATTATGAACAACTTCTGTATGTTTATTTGGATTTAATATTAATAATAGTATTCCAGAAACAATTACATGTTATGGTTCAATCAAAGTATCATAGAATCTATCTAAATCATCATTCTTATCATATAACACTCTTAATGAAAATATTAATTATTAATTAGTTGTAATAAACCTGATAAATTAATATGGATCTTATAATAATAAGTATTCCTTTACTATGTTATCACCATAAGGCAAATCAAAATCAAAATTAGCATTCCCAGGTTCATTTTATTCAGGATAATATATTCTTAATAATTCATAAGCTTCTCTATTCTTTATCAATTATGTATATATTTTATCATGAGTTATTTATGGATGTTTATCACAAAAACTCTCTACTAAAATAAATGAATTAGCTTTATCCACTTAATCCAAATGTAATTTTAATAAATATATTAATGGCTACTTTGCTGGATCTATCTCTTAATTCATTATTATATTTATTATTGGATCTCTACTTTCCAATTATAAACCAATTTTATTATAAAGTGGAACTAAATTTAAACAAATCTCTAATTCTTTTAATTTCTCTTATCTGCATAAGTGATATTTACAAATTCGATATAATCTTAATGCAGATTATTTATATAATTATTTATAATGTTCCTATTTTAATAAATTCTCTAATTATTATGGAGTCTAAAATAACCATCTTTATGGTAAATTACTAATTTATACCTCCTCTAAATCTTTACGTTCAATACTTATATTCAATTATAATACTGTCTGTATAACATCATAAAATCCACAATTTATTGCTAATTAAAATACACTCCAACTATTATTCTCATCTAATTTACATACTGTTGCATTCAAAATCTTTGTCATTATATTTTTATACTCTTAAGGTAATATCTTTTATAAATAATCTACAAAAAATTCTTTATAAAAAATATCATAATTTAATAAAAATATCGTTGTAAATAAAGATCTCTTTTATTTATCTTATTAAAATGGTTCTGCTACATTATCTTAAATTAATAACAATTTTAAAATCTCCTTTCCATTAAAACTCAATTATTTCATTATTTTTCTAGTTATATATAATAATGTCTCTTAAGATCCTTTTGCAATTGCTCTACTTAATAAATTACCTTCTAACATAAATTATTTTAATTCACTACTCTTTAAACTACATAAATCTTCTAAACATAATTAAATTGTTTCTTGAGAACCACTAGAAAATGCAAATCCTAAATAAAACTACTTTTAATCATCACTTAACATTCCTTTTGGTTTCAATGAACTTAAAAAGTAATCTTTTAAATAATTAAACAATCCTTTTGTTATAAAAAATTCTAAAGCATTTTCATTTATCAAATTAATTCCTTACTTAGCTAAATCTACAATATATTTCATATTTGATTCATTAAAAGGCAAAGCTTATTTTGCTTAATTGTTACTTGAATTCAAATATTTTTAAATAAAACCTAATGTTCTCTTTTCCAACGTTTTATATTTCAATAATAAACTTGCTAATTATTATGGTTATTATATTAAATTAAGTGTTTCAAATTCTTAAGTTGTAAAATTTTAATCCATAAGAATTAATACTTCACATGCAAATTTACATTAAGTTGATAATGGATCACTTTTAGACAAGTATTTAGTTAATAATTGACTTTCATCTCTAAAAGTATCAGGTTCATTCAAATCTTTAAAGATTTTAGAGTTTAAATATTTTTTTAAGAAATTTATACATCTAATTAATACGTCATTTGATTATTCATATTAGAATAAATTAATCATTGATTTAAAAGCTTAAACTATACATACATTCTAATTAGGAGATTGGGATAAAAGTTCAGAAAATTTATCATGTACATGTACATAAGTAAAAAAATCATCTGAAGGTGTTAATTTTAATTAGAGAACCTTTTCAATCAACAATTCAATAGTTTTAACAAAATCTGATTCTTTTTATTTAGAAGAATAAAAGACAGATCTAAAATTTTATCTTGGAAATAATCTTCTTAATTTATAAGAGTATTCTTAGTACCATAATAATTAATATTATTTTTAAAGTATAGAAAACTCTGATTTAACTCTTTGGTAACTATTGGCGGCATATTTATAAATCTATTATAATTGGGTAGTCTTTAGTAATAAAGATTATATATACTAATGCACTTTAAACCATAATCCACTTTTGAAATACAGGCTTGGCTTTATCAAAAGGTTTTTTAGGATCTGGTTTAAGTTTTTCTTTATCTTTAGGAGGCTTAAAGAAATCAAGATTGTCTTCAGGATAGAGTCTCTTTACATCACATTCCTATAATAATTTATTTAAATTTTCATAATAGAGTGCTTTTCTGACTGTATTAATTTAATGAGCAGCAATTGGTAAAGCTTAAATAATATAATTTTGATTAGTCATTCTATCATGAATCAATTTTAACTTATTATATCTTCCATTCATAGCCAAAATCAAAATAACATAATTTACTTCATTTTATTAACAAATATCTTTAATATCATTAATCATTGCTTAAAATTACCCAAAATCTAATTCAATAGACCAATGAGTATTTAATGATTATAAATAGACTTATTAATTATTCTTTAATTATGCTACTCTTTAACATTTATTCATTCTTAATTATGCAAAGAATAAAGCCATATGAGCAGCTTACATATTATTATAATGTAATGCTTTTAATAATATATCTACAAAATTTAACATATCGTGAAATTTAGAATCATAAGCTTTACGAAAGAACTTACCAAAATTTAGACTCTTCGCAATCATTAAATCATTTACTATGCCTTAATATTTAAAATTGTTTTTTAGTAATCCTTCTGTATTTTATTATTCTTACATTAATTGATCTAATACTTATTGATATTTTTATTAAGCAAGATTTTATTACATTTACTTTATATTTTTATGTAATAATATATAATGATTGATATCTTCCTTTTTTTTATTTATTTTATTTTAATTTTCATCTTCTTCTTCTTTCTTTTTATTAATATCTGATATTCCTTTATATTTTTTTTAAATATCATCTTTTAGTTTAGTTGTTATTTCTGCTATTTAATAAATTGATTAAAATATTGGTAAGAAATCAAAAGTATTGTTTTTATCATTGCTAAATTAATCATTATCTTTGTAAATAATTTAAACATCTTTTGTTAGATATTAATATATATATTAAGTTTGAGTAGTTTTAGCAATTGAAACCATTAATGTTTAATTATAATACGTTTCATATGGATAATTCTATTTACTACATAACCAATTAATCCAATCAAATTATTACCAAATCAATTCCTATATTGATTCATCTAATTTACATAAAATCATTGCTGGAATAGTATGTTAATAATAAAAATTATCCCATTCTGTTATTTATTTGTTTTTCTATTATTAAATTTAAAATGGTTTATTTAATTTCAACTTTTTAAAATCATCAAAGAAATAATCCTTTTTGATATTTTAACAATATAATAAATATTTATTAAAATTGAAATGTTTGATAAAATTGATTGCAGAAAGACTTAAAATGTCTAAAACTGGCACACCTTTATTAGAATTATTTTCTTGAGCAGCTTTCAATTCCTTAATTATTCTACTTTTATGTTTTTTTTATTTATAAAGTAATCTATCTAAAAATAAAGCTAGAGGAGTAAATCCAAGCCAAACCTTATCATTTATCATATTAAATTTATTAATACATGCATATAATGAATTTATAGATAAATCTGGATTCATAATTAAAAAATGTAAAGATGTTTATCCACTTAATGAAGTTTAATTTTATAAAGAATCTAAATTAAGTATCTAATCTAAAGGAGCATTTTCTAAAAACATCATCATTGGTGATATTCCTTAATTATCTTTTTAATAAACAAATTATTCAAATTGTTTCCATGATCTTGCAAATAAATTCCATCTTTTTCTTCTAACTATCTCATGAAATATATTTTATTATAATTCAGGTAATTATAATAAATCAAATTTTTATTAAGTTTCTACTTTTTTAGGTAAAATAGGAATTTTAAAATAAGTTTCTTGTTTAGCTTTCCCATATAATTCTTCAATTGATTTCATAAATGGTAATTCTGGATTTAAGAATTTTTAACATAATTTTCTTAATTTAGATAAGACAATAACATGTTAATAATCTTATATATTAAACTCCAAAAGAAAAGGAACTAAAATAGATGAATTCTAAGGATTTGTAGCATATTAAGCAATTATTAATCCAATATTAGGATATATATGTAAAGCATTAATAAAACATGCCAAAGCTTTTAAATAATGATTCTTCCTTAGACGTTACTTAATATTCTCAAACAATGACTATGCAAATACTTCCAATTAAACATCTTCATTCAAACCCAATTAATTAAAAAAGTACAAAAGTTCTGGTAATGAATCTGAATCCAACATGTAATCAATCAAACACATTCCAAAATCATCTACTGTCAATATTAATAATTTTGCAGCATCACATCCAAAATGAACTAATGCCGATTCAATATCAAACTTCTTTATTCTTCCTTATCGACTAGTTAATCTTAATTAACCAAGTATTTCCTAATATGCTGGGTCCGATTATTTTAACAAACCTGATATTATACCATCTAAATCTTGTCTTAATCTCTTCATTCTAGTCAATGCTCTACGTCTTATTATTATATCATCAGCATAACAACTTTCTTTTAATAATCCACCCAAAAAGCTCTCCATCTCTAGTTTTTAAGATATCAATATGCTTACATAATATTCTCTCCTAGACTTCTTCCATATTTTGTTTAATTTTTCCTGCCATGTCCTTTTAACACTCCAATATTAACTAGATTATTATCTCTTCATCCTTACTACTTCCCCAATCAAATCCTTTTAATTTTGCTTCCTCTATTTGTTAATGCTTCTTTCTCTATTCTAAAGTCTTTGGGGATCCAGGAATGTTTGATGATTTATCTAAAATTTATTGATTTAATACTTGATGGAACACTGGAAGAACAAAATTAAATTATTTTTAAACTCACCTATCCAATTGATGCCCATTAATCATTATATACTTTAAACATTTCTTTCTACACAAATGTTTCCTTTATCATCTTTCCTTAATATTCTTACACTACTTCAAAATCCACAAAATCTGAAACTGACAAATCTATCTCTCCAATATATTGCTCTTCATAATTCTTTACTTTCAATAATTTTAGTTTCAATGGATATTTTGCATTTGATTTAAACATAAAGTCTACTACACCATGACAAGTTTTTGTATATTAATGAGGAGTTGTCAATATTAATGTCTTTCCTCTATATATTGCTTCCCAGGAAAATTTTGGTGGAATCTCAATTATTCATATATATACTTTATTGTTTGGTAAATCGTATTTATTATACACAGTCACATTCTGAATGAATAATATGCATAGTAATTGATTTTTCTTTACTTTCTCTTCTATTTACTAAAACATAATTCTTGATTGGCATTTCTCAAACTTCTACTATGTCAAGTCATTTAAGCAATCCATAAATACATTAAACTTATTTAATCTTATTGGAGAAAGTTTCTTTTTCAATGCTAATTTTTAAACTTAATACTACTTTACTGAGAAACTCCTTAAACTCCTTATTACGATGTTTACTACTGAGGACGTTTTGATACTTGTCTTGAAGTCTTTACTCGAAAATCATTAGATTTTGATTACATTCCAAATAAATATAATATAAAACTTAATCTTTAATTACTATGCATTATTTATTCTTCACTGAATTACCATTTAATTCATATATTCTAACTATATTTTTATAATATATAAATCTACTTGATAATCAAACAATAATAATAACTAATTTAATATTCTAAAACCTGTTTTATTACAAAGAACATAAATCATTTATCAAATAATATATATGTACTCTATTTATCCATTAATAAATTTAATTATGTTAAGTGTTTTTTAAGTGTTAAAGAATGGAATATGTGCCTAAAAAAAGAAAAAATTATTAGAATAAAAGATAGAAATTTAAGAATCAGAATCAGAAGAATAACCAAAATAAGTTGAACATGATTTAAAAAGAGCAAGAAGAAAAGAGAGTTTAGATTAAATAGAGTAAGAAATGACTAAAAGGAGAACTTAAGAGATTTAATAAAGAAATACACTTCTAAAGAAATTAAAGATAAAAATAAGTGGAGATAATATCAATACACCAATTTTGAGTAATTTTTGCAAATTGAAGAATTTTTTAAATTAAGATTTAATGAATTAATTATAGAAATGTGGTTATTAAAAGCCAACTCCAATATAAATGGTAGCAATTCCAATAATTTTATAAAAAAAGAATTTAATTGCAATAGCTCCAACAGGATCTGGTAAGACTTGTGCTTTTGCATTGCCTACATTGTAAAATTTATAAAATCACAAAGAAGGAGGACCAAGATGTTTAGTATTTGCACCAGCATAAGAATTGGCTGATTAATTATTTAAAGAATTTAATAAATTTAATAAGGAATTAAAAATAAAACAAATATAAGAAATGAATAGAGAAAAGTAAGCATTTAAATAAGCATGGAATCATATTGATATATTGATAAGTTCCCCTTTAAAGTTTTTAAAATTACATAAAGTAATAGATTTAAGTACAATATAATATGTTATAATGGATGAGGCTGATAAATATTTTGAATTAGGTTTATTAGCTTAAGTAAAGTAATTATTAAGGATTTTGGAATCTTTATAAATAACTTATATGTTCTTTAGTGCTACCTTACCTGAACTTGTAGAAGATATTTATAGAGATTTATTAATTGATCCTATAAAAATAATAATAGGAGGTAGAAATCATGTTTTAAATAGAATTGATTAATAATTAAGATATGTATCAAATGAATATGGAAAGATATAGGAAATGAGAAATTTAATTAATGAAGGTTAAATGACTCCTCCTATACTTGTTTTTGTATAATCTAAAACAAGGGCTGAAGCATTAATGTATGAAATAGAATAATTGAAAATCATTAGAGTCAATTGTATTCATGGAGATATGGAAAGTAAATCAAGATAAGAAATAGTTGAATAATTTCATAAAGGTACTATTTGGATGCTCATTTGTACAGATATGATGGCAAGAGGAATAGATTTTAAAGATGTTTAATTAGTTATAAATTATGATTTTCCATAATCTATGATTACTTATGTACATAGAGTTGGTAGAACAGGAAGAGCTGGTAAATAAGGAAAGGCTATTACTCTTTTTACAGATGAAGATAAAGTTATGTTAAGATCATTAGCTAATGTTTTAAAAGTTTCTGGTTGCTAAGTACCTGAATGGTTATTTTAATTACCAACTCCAAATAAAAATCTTAAAAAAAAAAGAGAACGCTTCCCTGTTAAAAGAGAAAATATAGAAGATTAATGATGTATCAATTCATTTGTAAAATTAGTATATTAGGATATATTAATTAAATTAAATTAAGAATTCGATATATTTTTAAAATATTCAAGATCTTGATACAAAATAAACATTTTACAACTAATATAACTTAGAATTTTAACATTAAATTATTATTTTAATATAACAAAGATAGATATATCAAAATATATTGGCTTTTGTGTCTAACCATCTTACTCTAGCTATAACTTATGAATTATTTTTTATTTTAAATTAGTTTAATGTTTAAATTCTGTCTTTTTAATTATTATATTAATGTCCATTTATATATAGATCTAGAGAAGCTGTATTTCTAAAAATATTATAAATTTTACATTTAAATTGATAAATAATTTAAAATAGAAAGGGCTATTTCCTCAATAGTAATATTAGATTTAAAATAGAATAGTATAAATCTTTTTTGTAATCCATCTTATATTTCAGTATTTAGTTATATCTTTTCTTCATCAATTAATTGAGGCTAAAAATTATATAAATCTATACTTAAATTTATGTTTAATGTAGTTGTTTTGTATAATTATGAATTGTTAAATTAGTATTGAATAAGTCGAGGCTTGTTTAAAATAATTTTTCAGTGTTAAATAGACCATTTTATGTTGGATAGGCAGTAATAAGTAGAAGTTCTTCATTTATTAGATTTATATAAGAATCTAAGTTAAGATATTAATTTAATTAAAATGAAAAACATCTCCATAATTAATGATCTCCCTGTATTCTATGTATGATATATAATTTTTACTTTTAAGTTACTTTAGCATTTTCAAGTATTTCTGAAATTTTTGTATTGGGAAGTACTTCTATAGAAAATTATATATTTTGACCCAATTAAATTTTTTTTAAAATCGTAATTCTATTAGTAGTAATCACTAAAGAGTCTGATTCTGATTCTCCAAGTGTTTCATAGGATTCTAAGATTCGATTTTCAGATGTAGAATGACAAACCCAATTTTCAAAGTTCTCAAAAATTCTTCAAATTATAAGAAATATATTACTAAATTTTCTAACTAAGATAATATAAGACTTCTGATACAAGAAAAGTAGAGATTACTTTAAATTGAAAATTTATATTTTAAGGTTAAATGATAGCTGTAATAAATTTAGGTCTTTCAATTTATTTATTACATTGTACTATAAATGACTCTTGATCAATATCTCCAACTTCATCTTAATAATTCAAAAATATATTCCTTTATTAGGAATAGCAAATCCAAGTATTGATACTTCCTAATATACTAAAATATTATTTTAACTTACTTTTCTTATTCTTATATGAAAGACAGTAAATCACCGATAGTAGTATTTGATTCTATTTCATAATTAAATGTTGTCTTGTAGGGAAGTATATACACAGACTTCTGTATAATCATAATTATTTATTATAATTCTATTAATGAATTAAAAAATAAATAAAAGAAAATAAATTTTAGCTTCTTTTAAAAGAAAGAATAGTTATTAATATTTAAATTAAGATTTTTTAAATTATTATTAAATTAAAATTTTAGGAAGGTAGGGGTAAAGTAAATTAGAAATATATAGAATAGAAAATAAATTTGACAGTTACATGACCATTTTGTAGACTATTTCGGATGAATTAATAAATTAAAAGGAATAAAAGAAAACTATACATTTTAGAATTTCAAAGTATTGTTTGGTTTGTAGATGATTGTAAATGTAATTTATTCACATTATCATTTCATCCCATATCCTGAAAATTATTATATATTGATAGCTTTTATAATATTGTAAATTTAGATTATAGACATGTATTAGTTATTACATATAATTATTAATGGTTTGAAAGAGTAAAGGAAGGTGATATATATAACTTGATATATATAAATAGGATAAGAAAGTGAACAAAACTTTTGGATATGGAGTATCTTAATTTATTAAAGATTTATAGTTTTTACGAGTTTACAGTATGTCTAATAAAGCTTTAATATAAAAAAAGTGAATTATGTTAATTAGTTGAACATAAAAATAATAGTGCTGAATTTATTAATGTAAAAGGTTATATTGTTCAATCGAAAATGAAAAGTTTGATTAATGAGTTATTATGGTGATTAAAAGTTGAATTAGAATTATTAAGAAATGAAGAATAGAATAAGCAAATAAAAAATGATTATTTATTATTGTTATATATAGTATTAAGATAAAGAGAAAAGGGAAACTTGATAATAAATATGTAATTAGAAAATAAATATTCATGATTATTATTGTTCTAATTAGAATTGGTTTGGAATTTCTTATTTGAGAATTTCATTATCACCTTATTCCCTTCTCTTTTAATTATATTTGTTTATGTAACAATTCTAACATAAACCTTCTATTAGTTAATAAATAAATAATTATTACAAGCATATAATTTATCGTGTCCACAAATCCATGGTTTCTTAGTTCTACCATATTTGTGATAACAATTATTACACATACCTTTTGCATAATGTTCCTTTTCAGGATGTCCACAATTATTGTTACGTTTACTTCTAAAACGATATATAGAAATAGATACATCTTTTTTGATTTTGGTACAACTGCTAATTATTAAGATTGTGATTGTTAGACAGTTTTCATTTATGATGCCATGAGCTAATTATTTAAGAATCATAAATACCAAATTAGAGAAAATTGTATTTTAAAGTAAATTTAGTTATTCTTCTTTCTCTTTTGGTTGTGGGATTACATTCTTATTGTTGTTACACATCTGGAAATTGAGTCTAAATACTAAATTGTTGATGAATTCGTTATACAATTCGCTCCTGCTAATAACTGATTGATAATATTCATAAAGATTTGATCAAAAAATAATATTATTATTTCAAATCAATATATCACACTCTTTATTGGCACCATAAATCTAATTATAATTAATTAATACTACTTTATATCATCATATGAAACTAATGTCATTTCATTCAATGCTTTTTTGTATATATTATTAAACAAATTACATTTATCCAACATGTATAGTTTTTGATGAATTAAAACATATAAATTGATATCTAGCTTTTCAGTATCTCTATAACTTTTATTTACTAATTTTATCATCCTATTAACATTATTACTATTGATTTTGTATCTAATCTTACATCTAAGTTTCTTTAAATCTTCTAATAATATTATAAACAATTTGTAAATAAGTAATCCGCTTGTTTCTCAACTAATGTTCTCTAGAATAAACTTATTTAATATTCTCCAATATTATATATAATAATAGAATCCATATTTAAATTAACTTCTAAATTCTTGTTCTCAAATATTACTAATAAAAATATTGTATTCTCTCTAATTCAATGAGTGTCTATTTACTTATTATGCTTAGATAAATCTTTCTTTAATTCTTTTATTGATTTCAATTATCCTTTTATAGCTTCCTATATTTTTGAAACATCAAAATATTGCAACAATTCTGGACTTAATATTTCTTATTGAACCCAATATATTAACTCAAATATATCTGGATTTATATACTTTCTATTACTTCATTACTTATACCTTATGAAAAGAATTTAAAGGTAAGTCTTATATAGATATTATCATAAAACTAATTACAAATTATACTTTATGAGATTTTCGGTCATTATTCTTAAAAACTTTAAACTTTATGTATTTATTGCAATCTAGATAATATTATTTTAACATATATCCATTAAAAAAGCAATTTCTTTCATTGAAATAAAAAATAATTATGATCTTTAAATTTGAATCTCTATGCGAGTTAATATTGATAAACATTTATAAAATTTACATCTTAACAATTAATTTAGAATATTATAATTAGATATATATTAAATGAGGTAAATATACTGATATATTTTTGGTATAATTTATATATATTAATATTTAAAATTATTTATTCATAATATTATTAAGACATATCCTATATTTATTTAAAAACATAATATTATGCAAAATCTCCAAAATTACTTAAAGCAAGTTCAATAGAAGCTTAAAATAAAAAAGTTTCAAAAGATGTGGAATTATTGCAGTTAATTTTATGAATTTGGAATGTTGCACCCAACTTTAAATATTCTGTTAGGAATTGAATTTAGTGCACTTGCATCAAGTCCAACTAAATTTGTGCAACTTTTATTATCAAAACATTTTTATTTATCTTAAAATTATCTAACTCCAATGTAGACGAAAGAATTTGATGATATACTTTAAAGGTGTGATGAATTTGATCAAAGAAAATTGGGGTAAAATATAAATATATAAAATAATAGGACGGTTATTGGAATGATCTTATTAGGAGCTATAGGATTTTTTATATTTGGGTTTGCCTTAATAGGAGGAATAGGAGGAGGAGTATTAGGAGTGATTGGAGGACATTAAATTGGGAAAAGAATTAAGAAGACTTTATAAAATAAATAAGATTTAAAAGAAATAGATATTTATGATATAAGAATTAGAACTATGTTAAAATGGGCATAATAATAGTAAAAAAAATATAATTATAATATTAATCTATAAAGATTTGTAACTGAAAAGATCTTAACAGAAATAAAAATAGCTCTACATTTTAAATATTTCTCAAACAATAACTAATCTCAACTTTAAAAACTTCTGAAAAAGACTTATATGTTTCTAAATCAAGATTTTTATTTGTGTTCCATAGAATTAAGTTTATTATTATTAAAAGAAGAATTAAAAATTTTAAAGTATTTTAGTTTATAGGATTAAAACATTTATTTAAATGATGAAGAGAAAAAGCTTTTAATTGAATAAAACCATTATAGAAATCAATTAGAAATTTCAGTTTTGAAAGGCATAGACAATGTTATTAAACCTGTTGTAACATTATTTTAGAATTAATTACCAAATAATAAATTACCTGAGATAATAATAAAAGCTAGATAATTTATTTATTCAAATGAAATTGTTTTATTATCTAAATAATTTCCAGATCCATAAATGAGTATCTATTATATAAAAATGCTTAATGCATATTTGAATTAAAAAGTAAATAATAATACAAGTCTAAAATAATAAGTATAACATTAAACTTTTAGATAATTAGAAAATGTTGGTTAAGATATTTAATGTTTTATGCAGAAATAAACAACAATTTAAAATATTTAATAAGAAGATGAAATAAAAATAAATATATAATAGGAATAGATTGAAGATTAATAATGTGATATTATAGTATAAAATAATGAATCATAAATGGAATTAGAAGAAATAATAAATTAAAAGCCTAAAGAGATTAAATTAAAATTGCATTCTCATCCAAATAAGATTTATTTTTCTAAAATAGATCCGAAATGCAATTTGAATTCAACTCCATAATTATCTTATGATGAAATAATACAAAATTTAGAATTATAAAATTAATTTAATAAATATCCATAACATTACTGTTAATAAACAATAGATAAATTTGAATTGTTTTTATAATTAATAAATGAATAAACTAATTAATGGGATTTAGCAATAAATAATAAAGATGCTCAAATCTATAAAACTTTTAGAGAAGGATCTGACTCTGTATTTATTAAAGGATTTGGAATAATAAAAGATGTAAATATATTAATTAATCATTAAATAGACAACATTAGAATTAGCATTAAAGGTAGTTTATGATATTAATTTGAGAAGATAATGGTAATAAAAAATAATAATTATAATAGGGATAAATTATTAAGAGATTTCTAAATAATTAAAACAGAATCTGAAGATATTGATATAGTTGCTTATTATGTACAACCTCCAATAAGCTTAGTTACTCCAAGAGAATGGGTTTAAAGAAGAATTTTAAGATATGATTTTCCATAAAAAGGATAAATCACTTTGATATTTTATTCTATTGATTATCCTTAACATCCAATCAATAAAAATAGAATTAGAGCACATACTGAAATATCATCAATGATATTTGAAAGTTTTGAATAAAATAATGTGAAAATCTCGATTTGTTCAAATAATGATATAAAAGGATATATTCCAAAAATGATTGTAAATAGAGCAAGTGCAAGTGGACCTGTGGATTGGTTTAAGAGTTTATAGAATGCTTGCAATAAATATAAATGATTTTTTATTTATTTATTAATAATTTTATAAATATATATATATAATAAAGATATACATACATGAATGTTGAAATTAAATAATTAACATAATTAAATTTTAATAAAAGTTAATGACAAAAGCAGAAAAAGCAGCAATAATATTTGGATTAGGATCAACAGCACTTTTAGCAATATATTCAATAGTTAAACCAAGAATGAGTTAAGGAAATAATACAGAAAGTTTAATATAAAGAAGAAATGCAATTCTTAATAAAGATAATATGAGAGTACTTTATAGTACAATGACTTTCTTCTATTTGCAAGGATATAAAAAGACAGGAGAAGATTTAGCATTATTAAAAGAAGTCTTAGATGTTGCAAAACCTAAATTAGTTGCATTATAAATATCAGAAAAATAATTAGAGGAGGAATATAGACCTATACTTAGAAATCCTCATCTTTAAGAAATTATGAAGAAAGTAGATTATCATTTAAAAACCAATCCTGAAGAAGTAACTAAAATGAAAGAACTTGATTTTTATGCAGGATTAGAAAATATTTATGCTATGCATTATTGTTAATAAAATAGCTGTAAAGTATTTAAAATTAATAATATAGATTATCTCTGCTGATGAACATCCATCATATTATGATTAATTGTATTCTTAAAAAATAGGATTAAAAGAAGTTACCAAAAGTGGTAAATTAGAAATACCTGAAAATCTAAAATAATTATATCAATCATATGATATGAGTGATCTTGAAAAAACAGAATAAGATATTAAGGAAGATATTTATGTTAAAAAAAGAGCTGATATTTTTGTTGATAAAATTGTACATGAATTAACTCCTACCTTTAATATTATTCCTGATGTTCCCTATAAAGTTTTAGTTGGAATTGTAGATCCTAAATTATAAAACATTATTGCTAAAGAATGGAAATAAAGATTCCTTAGTATCTATGGACATCAAATTTTAGAAGATGAATAACATAATTAACAACAATCATAGATTTAATGATTTTTATCTTTTATATTATTATTATTATTTATAATTATTCATTATTTAACAAATATAATATCTATATCTATTTTTTCTTAAATAATTTATTCTTAATATTTTTGAAAGGAATTTTAAAGTTAAAGATTAAAATATGAATAAAAATAGTATGTAAATTTTTTCAGGGTATTCACAGTCTTTTTTTAAAATATTTAATATAATATTAATTCTAAGATAATTAAACTAGATTTAAAATAATAATAAGTGTTTCCTCATTTAAATTTCAGAGGAGAATGACTATGAAAACTTATTTGATTATAAGTTAACCATTAATTATTTATTATTTATCTTGTTCTATCATTTATTAACTGTGAATTTAATAGAATTTAACTTAAGAAATTTAATATTTTATTTTTATTTTGTGATATAATTTTATAATTCTTAAAAATAAAAATAAGGTATTGTTATAATATTTAAAATTCTATTAAAAATTATGATGGTTCCTATGAAACTTAAACTAATCCAATAAGATTTCTTTTGCGCAATTGAATTACCCACTGATACAATAGTTGAAGATGTTATAACATATGCTCAAAATATATTCAATACGTAAAACATTTTTTTTAAAAAGTGATTTGAAAAATCAATAATGGACTTGTTATTCAGAAATAAGAGCTTGCTTTTTGGATTCATATTAAGAAGTTGGATATTTCCCTAATGATACTTTAACTCTTGATTTCAAACATTAAAACTAATTCCTTTAAAATTCTATAGTATATTAAAGCTTAAAAAATTCTTAAATATACTTTCAGAGCCAAATAAACACAACTAGCACAATGTCTATTATGGATGAAATAAAAAATTCGTCAGAATAGATTGTTATAAGTGTTTATTTTTGTTAACATACAATATAATTATAAGTATCAGAAGATTTAACAATATGTGAAATTTTAGAATTTCTGCTACTAATTTAAAAGTAATAAATAAATAAATTTAGTGTAAAAGATAATTTAGATGAATTTAGATGCTATTCACAAGCAAGAAATTGTTTTTTAAATTTAGATTAAAAATTAGGTTTCTACCCTGATGATGAACTAATATTTAGTTAAAAACAACAGAGGAGTGAATTTTTGTTTTCATCTGATGATTAAGATCTTTAATTATAATATATTTAATTTAAAATAGATTAAGGAGACCTCAATTAAATACATGTAAATGCTCAAACTAAAATAATAGCTTTATTAGTTTAAATTTAGAATTAATAAAAGTAATTAATTTCTAATTTTTAGTTTAAACGGAAATATTTAAGAGTGGACATGTTATTCAGAAAAAAGATGTTGTTTTTTAGATTTAAATGAAAACTTTGGACATAATTCAAATGACATTTTATCTATTTCTACATAGAATAGGGTGAAATGTTATTAACTATCAAAATGTCTTGAAT
This sequence comes from Paramecium sonneborni, assembly GCA_905182985.1. Classification (NCBI taxonomy): domain Eukaryota; phylum Ciliophora; class Oligohymenophorea; order Peniculida; family Parameciidae; genus Paramecium; species Paramecium sonneborni. The sequence continues at coordinate 359,941 of CAJJDN010000031.1, read as the reverse complement.
AAATGAAGAAGTAAATAAACAAGAGATTTGAATAAATACGATAAAATTATTTATAGGAGTTAGAAGAAAAAGAAAAATAACTTACAGATTTACTTTTTAAAGATCATAAAGAAATATTTTAAATGGCTTTTTCACCAGTAACCTTAGAAAGCACATACAAGTTAAATTAATTCATTGAGACTAAAAATAAAAATAATCACTGGATTATAGATTAAATTTAAAAATTAGAAGAATTTTCTGAAATAGAAATGTTGCAACTAAAAACAATATATAATAAAAATGATTAAAATCAATATTTTAATTTATTAGTTGAAAAATCAACTACCCCAAAAGAGTTATATGAATACCTGGAAGAAAACTTTTTTTTAAATAAACCATAATAAACAAAAAGTGATAATATTTCATGGTTTATCTCAAAATATAACAAGGTAAATGATATAAACAGTTCATTAAATGTAGAATTATAAGCTGGGGATTTTCTTTTTATTGGACCATATATTTTAGAGATTTCTTAATGTTTTAATAACAATTATTTAATGAAAATTCCAAAGCCCTAAATAATAGCTAGAAAGCAGAATTTGTAATAAATTAATTGATAATTTACATAATAAGTTAATAAAATTTAATATCATTCTTAATATATACTTAGATTGACAAGTCAAATAATTCTCATTATTATTATGTAGTAAATATGAGATTTATTAATTATTTTTTTAATTAATTTTAGTGTAATTCTATTAAACAATGACATCCAAATCATTGTTAAAACTTATTCATCTTTATCTTCATGATTGATTTAAAAAAGAAATCAATATATATTAATAAGGCTATCACAATTTCATATATTTAAATAATAATTATTTATTAGAAATAAAAGATAATTATTATGGTATAAATAACTATTAAACCATAAAACTTAAGCGGTAATTTAGTCATTGAAACTTAAATCACAATCATGAATTTATTCTAAAAGCTTAAAGAAACTTATAGGTATATAATTTTGATATTTTGATTACAAGGAAAATTTGATGATTGGATTTGTTATTCTGAAACTAGAAATTAAAAATTAAATGTTTCTGAAATAGTCACAGAATTTACAGATAATAAATTGATTATTTATACCTATTAATCTCACTAATAAAACAATTCTAATAAATCTGTAGGATCCTCTGAAATAACTTTATATCTTAATATAAATTGCAATAAAGAAAATAAATAAATAATAAAGACATTTGCAAAAACTACCACTATTGCTGATATAAAAGAATTAGCCTTAGTAGAATATGATCTACTATTTGAATAGTATTTTTAATTATTATCCACTGTAGAGATTGTAATATATAAATAAAACTATTTGGTTAACCCTTAATTTAGTAAAATTTAGATTAAACTACTTTATAATCAATGTTTCTTCATAATTTTTAAACTTTTGATATTAATTTAAAATCATAATAAAAATTTCGAAAAGAAAATGATTTATTAAATGAATTGAGGAATTAGAAAGATATGCATTAAAAGCTTTAAAAAAATATTATAACCATTTTTAAAAATATAAAAAATAGGGTTGATATTATTCTTAACCATACATTAGATGAATTGATTCAATTAATAAACAAATTAGGAGAAATAATTTTTTAAGCTGAAAACAATATTTAAAATCTCAAATAATAATATTTAAACGAAGATACAATTTTTCCACTATCAATCTGTTAAATTATTCTCAAAGTTGATTAAGTCAATACTTTTATTAGTTAAATAGAACATTTGACTAATACATACACTGTCGAAGCTTTAGAGATTAGTAAAGAATTGTTTTTTAGATACTAGAATATTAAATAATTAGAAGTTTAATAAAATGTGACTCTTTTACAAATTTTATAATAAGAAAAAATAGATTAAGTGGTAATCATTTAAATAATTATAAGTCTTAAAAATCTAAACTTAGTTTTTCAAATAAATTAATAAATTAAATAGATTTAAATGAGATAATTAAAAATCTAGTAGATCACATAGTGTATATAGATCGTTGTAAAATTGAAATAAAATAATTAGGAAATAGTTATTAAGCTTGGATATTTTAGTGAGAAAAATTAAATATTCTTTTTGATTTCTGTTATTAATTAACAGATA
>CAJJDN010000031.1:125443-356677 GCA_905182985.1 Paramecium sonneborni | reverse complement strand
ATACTTTATATTAATGTATATAGCTAATGATTAATTATCATTTTGCTTCAACTTCTTAATTTTTATACTAAATAATCAATACATCACTTTCAATCTCACTTATTGGTTGATTAATGTTCATTTTATCTTTTTTGTTCAATTATTATTCACAAATCCAATCTTCTAAGGGCACACTTATGCTAAGAATATTATAAAATAAAACCAACATTATTTTTTAAGTTCATAAAATAAATCTGTTATTGTAGAATCTTAATTCATTTATACAATTATAGCTTAATTTTCTGAAGATAAATACACACCCTTTGTAATCATATTTTCATTTAAAGAAATTTTCTTGAGATTCTCAATAAATTAATTGAAATATAATTCTAATTATGAGAGAGTATCTCTAGTTTAGTTATACTTTTAATATTATCCTTTTAGTTAAGTTATGAATTAACAGTCTTATTATTAGACATTTTAATCTAACATATTGATTTCAGGAATATGTTATTCTAATTAAATAACATATTCAATTAACTTTTTTTCAAATGATTTTAAATTTTCGATTATTTTTTATTCCATATTTTTTATCATTTTTTAAATGAAATCTTTAAGATAGTTAAATTCATTAAATGGAAATTTTTTAATTAATTATCCATTCTCTAATTAAATAGATTGTTAAGGATCACAATCCATTTACTATATATTTTCATTAGTATTTGATTCATTTATATTATAATTTTTACTTTAATGAAAAACTGTAGAAATCAATTATTATTGAGATTTCAAGTCTTTATTCATCCATCTGATTACAACTAATGAATAATCATTAATATTAAGTTCTTATAATGACTTTTTTCTAATCTCAGAATCATTATATGGAGTTTAAGAAATCGTAATATCAATATCACTTGAATCTCTATTTTTACATTAAAATAAATTACCCTTGATAAATTTCATTTACAAAATACTCTAAATGTTATTGTGCTAGCTCTTCAATAGTTGTCATAGGATTATAACTTGAAGGAAATAACTTCAATTTTTATCCATTAACTATCCAAATTAATAAATTAAGTTATGCTTCCGTATTTATTATCAAAGTGCGATTTATATTATTTGCAATAACATCATCAAGTTTAAGTTAAACACCATTTTATGTTTTACAAGTCCATTTTTCAAATTAATCAAATAATCTTATTAACTTCTTTAAATTACTTCAACTCTGTTTTTATATAATCATATAATTCAATAATGGTAGTTGATGGATCAAGACTTATTTGAAGTTACTATTCAGAAGGTTTAATGATAATTTTTATATCAGAATACTCTTAAGTCATAAAATTTTTAAATTAAAAAATATAAAATTAAATTCTATCATTTTCATTATGAATATGTTTTACCAATAGTTAATATTAACATCATAAAAAATTTAATTAAGTGCTATTTTAATCTATTATAACAAAAATCAGAAAGATAATAATTTTAATGTATTAATTAAAATAAATTGTTCTTTAATTTAATATCATTTCTCCATGAAAATAATTCATCATTTAAAATAACTTTATTTTATAATCCTTATGAAATATGCTCACTTCCTTACTCTGAATAACAATTCCATTATTCAATAGGTTAAGAAATTCTAAATAGTAAATAAATATAAATTTTTAAATACTCTTAATTTCTTTTAAAAGATTATCTATTGATCATTTTCTATCACTAAAATTTTAGTGATAGAAGGTAAAATAACTAAACATGCTAAATTCATTATTAATATTTTAATATTTTACTGATTCAACATATTTGTCTGTAAAATCTTAAATCATTTTAATTTGTTAAACTATGTCCAATTATATTAACATTTAAGATCTTATTTCATCATTATTATGAACTTTGGTTATTAATTTTCCTATTATTATTTTAGAAATTTTATCTAAAGGTTTCGCTTCAAAATAATTAAATAATTAGATTAAATTTAATTTATAATTTTCATTTTGATCAAATTTAAACTTTGCTCAACGTAATCGTTTATTTAAAATAAAAAATCTAATTATTGAAATTTTTATTTTAATCTGATTATTATTTTCTTAATATCAATTTGTTTGTGATTTTCTTAGAAATATACGAAAAATTTTATTAAAGTTTTTTATTAATATCTCCTTTTATGGATTTTAAATTACTATGATATGATTTTTTATCAATCTATTCAATTTTAACATTTGATGTCCCTTTGTAAGTTTAATTGTCTTACACATTTGATAACGAGCAGATTTTGTATTAATTATTAAAGTGTTATATTAAAAAATCTAATCTGATCATTTATTTAAAGTATAACTATTTCCTTTTACAAAAACAATTGCAATTTTAAATATCATCCCTAAATCTATAAATATTTAATTTGTCATTATCAATGAAATTGATTATAATCCTATTAAATAAATTCATATAGTTCCTTTACTAGTATAGATTACTCAAACCTAAAGTTAAAAATTTAAAGATTAAATAATTATTTAATAATTGCCCTTTAGTACTCATAATATTTATTTAATTAATGTGAATTATAATTTTTTATAATAAACTTATATTTAAAAAATAAAATATTATATACTAATACTTGCTAATAAAATTGCTTATTTATGAATAATTATGATAAATTTAATTTTTCTGAATTCTGATTAATGAATGCCTATACTTAATAATGAAGATATGAATTAATTTATTCACATAACTATTAATAAGTAAATCAAATAAGAAATATCAATTACTCGTTTAATAATAATAAATTTAATTATCCACTAAGTGTTATAAAAATGAAATGATTTCTACTACTTTTTAAAATTTATTTTAAATATAAAAATTATTCCAAAATTTTTATTATCTCTAATAAGCTAGATACTGAGTTCATAGCATTTTTGTGTTTGACTATTTGATTATTAAAGTATAAAATTTATTTTTTTAATTATCTTTTAAAATAGCTTAAGTCTCTCAACGATAGTAGAATTAATTCATTTAATACAAAATTCCTAAATTTCTAGTTTTTAAGAATAAATTAAATATATATAAATATATATATATATTTCATTATATATGTTAATTATTCATCATCAATTTATAAATTTAATCGGCATCAACAAGGGAATAATGATAATCATCTTCATCAACTTCACTTTCGCTTGATTCTTTATCAAAGAATTTAGTGTATTGACAATGGAATAATTATTTATCTAATTTGATTTTACCTCTTACTGTTTTAATCTTTTCTTTTTCCTTTTAATCTTAAGACAAAATCATCTTTTTCTTTTTTTCAATAGCTTTCATTTACTTTTTGGCCACATATGGAGTTTTCTTTTTTAATTACCAACGATTTTCTGGTTTTTATAACTCTTATTATTTAGCTTTTTCTTTTGTTTCATTAAATTCTTTAACATTAACAATAAGATCTGCTTATTCATCTTTAGCTTAATTGTACATACTATAAAATAAGTGATTTAAATCAGTGCTGCACATTTTATAAATATCACTATTTTTTATTTAAGTGATGTCATCTTTATTAAATTGATTCTTAGGTAGAAATTTATTAACTTTAACTTCTACTTATAATATATCTTCATCTTCTGTATGTTCATTACTTGAAGCTTCAACTAAAGCATTATTCCAAGTTTTAATCTTAGTAGGTTTTTTATATTTTTGTTTGATTTCTTCATTAATTTCAAATAAATCAGTAAAATCATCATTCGGTCTGATTTCATTAAGAGATATAAGTATCATAGTATCAATAGTAAATACATGAAATAATGCCTCTTAGAATCTTTCAACAGTTATAATTCTTAATACTTCTTAATTCAATAAGTTTTAATCTAATTTATAATTATCAACCATAAATGTCATAACTTTAATTAAAGTCTTACATCCTTTAATTAAAGCAACAGCAGATTTATTTTTAATAAATTTAACATCCTTACCATTTAATTCCATAATTCTCTTTTTAGTAACATCTCTAATTTAATCAATTTTTGGTTAATTATAATCAGATAAAAAAGCAATACCTCTATTTAAATCGCTTAATTTAAACCAAAATAATTAATAATATTTAGATGCTAAATAACCTTTATCTCTTAATTATCCTTATTTTTGATAAGCTTTTCTTATCTCTTCCCAATTACAACTATATTTAACACACATTTTCCAATGTAAAGCCATTTCTTCTTAATTAAATGGATCTCTATTAATTTTTGGATCTATAGCTTTCCATCTTGCATATACCATTGTTTATTAAGGTATATCAAAATCATAGATTTATTTCATTTATCTAGTAATATCTGCCCATCTAGCTTCTCCTACTACTTCAACCATTTAGGATAATATTTAATCAAACTAAATATGTCATAATCATTACTCTCTCTGTAAATAGTCTATTATATCTTGGCATTTTAAATTAATATAAATTAATTCAATACTTAAATATTTTCAGAATTCTTTATTTGCAAAATCATTTTAAAATTTAGTTTTAAATATCGTAAAATTATATTTAATATATATTAATTTATATTTAATAACATTCAACATAATACTTATTAAATCAATTTTCTACCTTCATCACATAATAGTTCATTTTCAGGATTATTACAATCTTAAGTTTTAATTCTATTCAAAGCCTATATGACTTAATCTTTGAATTACATCAATGTTGGATTATTATTTTATATCTAAATATTAACAAATAATATTACTTCTTTAATAAACATTAAATGAGTTTCTTGATTATCTTGATATTCATGTGGAAGGGAATCTAAAAATTTATTTAAAAGTTATTCTTTTTAAGGAATATTGCAATACATCGATACTTTACCCAAAGTTGTCAAAGCAGTTTCATAAGAGGCCACTTTATCAACATGTTTACAATCTGGTTAATCTATAATTGTTTATGCTAATTCGATAATCTAAGTAGTATCTAATGTTGGAAGTCTTTTGGCAATGTTACCATATCCAAAAAGAAGATTTTATTTTAACTCAAGATCAGCAGTTTTGGCAAATGTGGAATAACATTTTAAGATTTCACTTTAAGCCTATTAAAATACTGATTCATTGCATAGTGGCAATACCATATTGAAAAATGCAATAGAATTAATAGTCTAAGATTTAGTTGATTTACTATTTAAGAATGAATAATAATTTGGCATCATTGTCTATACAGATTCACATTTATGATTAGAAATCAATTCTGTTGTAATATTAGTTATGTGATCAAGTAATAAATCAATTTCTTCACAGTCAGCTTCAAATTATTCTTCATCTTCGTATGTGATAGATTCTTTAGCTTTAATAATTGCAGTAAGTGCTTTGTTTGAACTTTAGAACATTGAATCGATAGTAGTAGCATCTAAAATAGGAGCTTTAACTTAATTTAAACAATTAGCTAAAACTTCTGCGATTTCAGCAGCTCTTTCAAATGATTTGCTATTAAGGAAAACAGTGAATTCAGTGATTAGCATAGGAGTAACTTAAATAAGTACTTAAGCCATATCAGTTTCAAGTGTACATGAAGCAATCAAATATTCAGCACATTTAGCCATAGACTTTTAAATTTATGAACTATGTTTATAATTGATGAATTCTTTCATTAAAACAATTGTTTTAGAAATATAAGGATAGAAAGCTTTTCCACATTATTCAGCTAAATTTACAAGAGTGTGAGCTCCTTCAACTTTTTATTCAAGAGCACTAGTATTAAGTGATAAACTCTTAACTCCTAAAAATTTAAGATCCAATTTAACTTTAGTAATATTTTTACCTTCAGTTTATGAATTGACAGAGAATCCAACATCTAATCTCATAGCTCTTTCAACTAATGGAAATATAGATTCTAAATATTATCCAAATTCAGTTCTTAATGCAGTAGCCACTTAAGTATAAAAAAAGAATATAGATGTGTGAGCAGGATCATCTGTTTCCATTTTATTTTACAATTATATAAAATGTGTAACTAATTAATTTGAATCAGTTTTGCATTAATCTCTTCTAGTTGTACTAATAGAAACTAAAAAACAACCTATGCATTCCAATAAAAGTGATTTCACTTCATTTACAGTTACTGTCTACATCATTTACATCATATATGGCATCATTTAATCATAATATTAAGTGAAATGTTCTTGTAAACTTGTTGCTAAGGCACTAAATGCTGATAATGCTTATTCTAATATTTATTATTATTATTAATCTATTGAACCTGTCAGATTAGCTTGAATCACTGAATATAATTATTCTATTAAAAATGTTGATACTGGAGTCAATACATTCTTTGCTGCCTCCTTATCTTCTACCAATTCTCTAGTGAAATCTACTAAACAAGCAATAGAAATGTATTAAATTTTTTATGAAATCTTTTATTACATGCAAGTTACAATTAATTGTAGAATCTATGATCCATAATTTGTTTATATCTTTGGTGTGAATTCCTAACAAAGAGATGCTAAACATGTTAATAAATCATAAATTATCAATTTATTTTATGATTGAGATAATGGTAAAATCAATTCCATAATGCTTGATAACTCATTCTAGAAATGATCTGCTGCTTTATCTGATAATGTTGCCATAGCAATCAAACCAGCATGTTATTCATTTATCACTGGAGATCTCAATGCTTACATTATTAATGGTACAAATATTGGTAATAAATATTTAACTCCTAAATCTCGAACCATTTTACCAAGGCAATCTTCTGCAACACTTGATAAATCATTTAATTATAAACAATTGTCATCAAAAGTATTTTCCCAATCTTTTCGATCAACTTCAGTTAACATCTTCATTATCATTAAATTAGATGTTGTTTTAAATTAATCGCTCTTTCTAATAAAAGCTGGAGCTATTTAGCATAAAGTCTATAAACCATGAAGTGCAGCCTTTTTTAATGATAATGTAACCTATGATCCCAATAATTAAGTATATATATTTAATAATTCTCCATATAGATTCTTCATAAACTTAGGGTGATTTTCTAACAATTCATTTATTGATTATAAGGCTTATACTGATGCTTCCTAATCAACTTACATCACTTATGCAAATTATTATAATAAAACTACTGCATTACTACTAAATCTATTCAATAAGGATTCCTCTTCAATCGAAACTAAAAAACTACTGATTCCCTAACATGTTGCTGCTCTCACTTAAGGAGATTAATCATTCAGAAATACTGAAAATATTTCATTCAACTATTAACTATGTTTTATTAATTATTCATCGCATAAAGCAAATTCACACATGATTTCAATGTAATACATTGTTGCTAACTTTTAATTTAAACTTTAAGCACCTCTTCCTATTTCAAAAAGTAACATAATCATTTCATCATATTTTGTGAATTTTAGTAAACCTTTTACCGCCAAATCACACATTCTCTTAAGATGTGACAACTTATTTTCTTATTTCAATTCGCTAATACAGAACTTTAATACAGCTTCCACATGACTCCATTCTAATTTACCAATATTCTCTTCATTTTCAAATATTGTTTTAGATAACAAAATTGATACAAATTCTGTGTCTTCTTTGTTTTACATAGCTATCAAAAATTGTTCAAGAATTCCTATTGGATTTGCTGCAACTTAAGCGTATAATTCTTATTCTGCCTATTGTCTAATTGTGTTATCTGTAGATCTAAGATTTGTGAACATGATTATTATTTTATCATTTCCCGCAAATTAAATTCTCTATTTAAATACAAAAAAATGCGCCAATTCATTATTTTAAAAATATCTATTAATTATTTTACTTTTATAATTATATTTCGAAATCATTAAATATTCTTTTTATAAAAGCATAGAAATTATATTATTATTCTGATTATTTATTAAAATTAATATATATATATTAATATGAATTTATTTTAAAATAACCTTATCTTATTGTATTTTTAAAGTTTCAAATTTCTCTCTTCAATTAAACCTAATATTAACAATAAATCAATTACTACCTTATATTTAAATACATCAAAATATTTAAAAACTTTTGCAAATTCATCAATGAGAATTCAAATTACCTGAAATTATCTAGAAAATTTTTATATTCAATATTTTATATTTAATTAAATTCTATTTTAATTTAAGTCCTTTCTTAATGTTTAATTCAAAAAATTTTTAAATATTGTACATCTTATAGTGATTATTATTACAAAATTCCAATCCTAATAAATGATTACAACATATTTAAATTAAAGATTTGTTTAAATCAAAAAAAATTGAGATTACTTGAATTTCAAAGATTTTTGTGCATTGTAATCCATATTTCTATTTGAATTTGTACCCCTCCTTTCTATTTTAAAAAATATCATTTTTTCAATTATACTTCAGAAATATTAATAGTTTTCATTAAATTATTTTAAACTTAAAATATTTGAAGTTAGCTTAATTATCTAATTTTATAACCATTTAAATCATTTATATTAATTGACAAAGATATAAAACTTAATTATCAAATCAATGTTTAGTTCCTACATTAATACATTATTATAATTTTTTTTTTCTGGGATTTTTTATATATAAAAAAGAAAGTTCTCTAAATATATATTATTTTGATTCTTCATACTAATATATAATTGATATTCATAGTGCCTCTTCTAGTTTTTTATTTTGCTAATTCCTATTCAATTAAACAATTTCTAAATAAATTAAGTTGTATTATTTAGTAAAGTTTTATATTAATTAAATTCTATTTTATTATTAAAGCAGAAATCCTTATATAGAGACATTATTTATATTTTTTAAGATGAATCTTATAATAAATTTAACTTAGAAATAGCTGAAATTAATTAAAATAGTCTTATTTAATATTTAGGTTAACCAAAAACCTTTAATAAAATTAAAAATGTTATAAGATTATAAATTTTATTTAACTCTCTCTCCTTTTATCCTTAAAATAACATTTTAAATATGGTTTTTAAACAATAAAAAAATAAATGAAGAGTTTTAACATAAATTTATATTTATGTTTCTCTAAATACAAAATCTTAATGTACAATATTTTATTGAGTTAAAAATGTAAGAAGAATAAATGAAAAATATTTCAAAAAAAGTTCTAATAAAATATTGAGCAAATGTAATTATTAAATTATATTACTCATTTTTAAAACCCTCCAAACCATCTAATTTTAGCTTCTATTGTACAATTATTTTTGATTTACAATAAAAACAATGATTTTCCTCTCTTAACAGAATCATTATAAGGTTAATTTTAGATTAAAAGATCTACTGTTGCTATATTTCTAATTAGTTAATAAATTCTATACTAATAATTTGATAATTAACAATAAGCTAATATAGATTAGGCTAATTCCTCAAGAGAATTATTTTGATCCACTTATATTTGAAATGCTTTTTTCATTTAGCCATCTGTGATATTAATATAAAGGTTAATAAAAATTTGCATATAATCTTAAGAAGGAATGAATTTTGTATTAATTGTTAAAGTGTCATTCTAACAAAATCCAACCTGATCAGTAGTTTTTAAGAATAACTTTCTAATAGAAGAAAAACATGTCCATTTTTCAATAGGATCTTCAAATCTATAAAATTTCTAATTTTTAATTACTAATAAGTCATTTAAATGAGTTCATATAGTTCCCTTACTAAAGTGTTTTACTCAATTTCAACTTCAATTAAATCATTTTTAGGTTATATGCTTATTTAGTATCTTGAATTCATCATATTTAATTTAAAAAAATCCTATGAAATTAAATATAAAATATTATTTTATAAAATCAGAATATAATATGAAGAAAATTTTATCTGTTCTAGCTTGACATTTACTTATATTTTTGTTTTTGATTTTTATTTAAAATAAAATAGTATTGTTAAACTTTTTCATTTTTTTTGTTCCTAATTTACATAGATTTTAAATGACGTTCTTCAAAATTTCCTAAATATTTATTCATTGCAAATAGTTTATGAGATTTTAGAAAAAAATAATTTATTAAATAATAAATCTTAAAAGATAAATAATATTGCTTCCAATTATAAAAAAAGATTTCAAATTACAATTTATAATGAATTTTTCTTCAAAAAAAAAAAACAATAGAAAATGATTTTTATTTGAGAATATTAGATTATTTTAAAGTATTTATATAGTGGGTATTATAAAATTATATAAAATATTCTGTTTTCTTTTATAATATTTTTTAAAGGTATGTAAATCTAGATAAGAACTTAGAAATTAAATAAATATTCAATTTAAGTAATAAAAGAAGCTTTTAAAGAATAAAAATGATTTATTTTTAGAAATTTAACATTATTGAATTCATAAACCTCCTATCCATCGAATTTTGGCTTCTATTGTGATATCACTTTTAAGTTGTAATTCTTTTAATGTTTTTTGTCTCTTAATTTTATCATTATAAGGTTAGTTAAATAGGAAAAGATCAACTGTTGCTACATTTCTAGACTAGTTAATTATATTTGTACTACAAGTTTGATAATTAACAATAAGCTAATATAGATTAGGCTAATTCCTCAAGAGAATTATTTTGTTCCACTTATATTTGAAATGCTTTTTTCATTTAGCCATCTGTGATATTAATATAAAGGTTAATGAAAATTTTTTATGGCTCTTGAGGAGGAATAAATTTTGTATTAATTGTTAAAGTGTCATTCTAACAAAATCCAACCTGATCATTTGTTTTTAAGTATAACTATCTAATAGAAGAAAAACAAGTCCATTAATCAATAGGATCTTAAATACTATCAATATCTAATTTGTAATTACTTATAAGTCGTTTAGAAGAGTTCAAATAGCTCCCTTACTAAAGTGCTTTTATCAAGTTCAACCTAAACTTAAACATTTTAGGGTTAAATGTTTATATAATATATGTTAATAGAAATCATAATGTTTATTTATATTAATATCCATAAAAAGAAAAAAGTTTGAAAATTTTATGATAAAAGTTTTTCATCTAATTAGAGACAAAAAATAAACAACATTCTACTTTTTTTATTAAAGTTTTATTCATAAAATTCAATCTTTAATTAATAATTGTTTAATTATGAAAATGTAAGTGCTTTATTTGATATTATTGCATATTCTTAAAATATGAATTTAATTATTAATATTTTTAGTTGATTTAATCTAAAATTTCATATACAATTGTAATTAATCAAATTAAATTTCTATTTTTTCATTTAAAGTTAAAGAATATTTATTAGTGAATAAAATATTTTAATAAACTTTATGTTATTATATTATTAAACTATTAAGATTTAAATCTCCATTTCATCTATAAATTTAATTTATAAGTAGTTTATTATTAATTATTTTTAAAATATCTTATTTAATTTTATAAGATTCTATTAATCTATTTAAGGGATATCTCTTACTTCCATAAATATCTTCAAGTGTCAAAAACATCTCCATAGCATATAGCATAGAATATTTTTAGTTAAAAATTTTCTTCAAATTATTTTTATAATAAGAGATATTACAGAAGAGGTTAGAAACTATTTTAAGGATTAATTTTTAATTAAAGAAATTTTTTCTAAAGTAGTAAAATATCTTAAATAATATGATCTTTTTGAATTTAATAGATAAAACTATCTGATTTTTTTTTTAAGATAATTAGGACTAGTTTTTCATTTAAAATGCATCATCAATATAAAAATTTATTTGATAGTTCTATTTTTTTTATATTTTTTGTAGTAGAACAACGAAATCTTTAAATTTAATGATAATTGAAAAAATAAAAAAGAAAGAAAATAAATTTGAATCAAACCGACAAAATTCTAGTTCATCTAATTTATTTATGTTGCTCTATTATTAGATTGGTCAATTTATTCATTATAAAATGAAAATATAAATTTTTATCAACGATTTAAATTCATTTTAAAAATAAAATATCATTTCTAATCTTTACAGTTTCTACTAATTCATCCTCTATTTTATTAATATATGTTTTCTCAACAGGAGATAAAACAAAATATTTGATTAATTATTATCTTTAGTAAACATTAATTACCACTAATTGATCACTACTAAGTTAATTTACTTCTTAATCTATCATCTATTTTATTTTCCCTAATAATTCTTAAAGCTCTTTTAATCTATCTTTGTCTAAAATAGTAGCACCATACAAATTCATTTAATGGAGTTGTTCTGATTTCTTCAATAAGACATTCAATTGTCAAATATTTTGGATCTAATTAAAGGTTTTCTAAATATACTTCATAATGTTCTTGTTCATTAAAGACATCCAAATAATTACTAAACATAATTATACATTAAGATCTTTTTATATGTTCTTCGTTTTAGTGATTCAATATCTGAAAGTTTCTCGCCCTTTTAGAAACATCAAAAGTCTTTTAAGTTCATTTATATATTTATATTCTGTTTTATAATACTTAAAGTTAATCATAAATTATTTCTCATAAAACTTTATTTTACAAATATGTTATTGTTTAATGTTTTAACTTTTTTTTTATTATTTTTAAATTTATAAAAAACTAAATAAAATGATTACTGCTTAAATCTTTTTCCTTATTTTTCTAGTTATTAATCAAAACTTTTAACAATAAACTATTTCATCATGTTGATTAATTATAATATTTCTTATAGTTTTATTATATTTATAAAATAACAATCAGAAGTTTTTTGTTTTTTTTAAATTATTTGTCTAATTTATAAGCCATTAAATAAAATCTAATAGAATTAGAAAATAGATGTTAATAGGCTTAAAACATCTTAATTTAGAAAATAAAAAATATAATAGATTAGATTTTTGAATAAAAAGATTGATATAATTTATTTTTTCTTATACTAACAAAATAAATTGATTTTAGAATCTTGAATACGAAATTAAGAAAATCTAAAATATAAATATTACTATTAAGTTCATGTAAAAATTTAATGTTTGAAAGAACAATTATGTGGAATAAGAATATAGATTTAGCTTAGAAATCTAGTAGAGATAATATAAGGTTTTGTTACTCATAGATTATGTAACAGCATAATATTAATTTTTAATATTTAATTTAGATAACTTATTTTCTTATACTAATGGGTTGTGGATCATCTAATGGAATTTAGGAACCTTCAAACAAAGGTATAAGTAATGATCATCTTTAATTAAGTTACTAAGATAGAAGACACAAAATTTGCTTATCAAGGATTCGTTACTGAGAAAAAAGGTAAAATCACTGCTGACTATAATTTAATTTAACCATGCCTTGGAAAAGGTATTTATATAGAATGATAATTTAAAAGGCGCATTTGGTGAAGTTTATAGAGGAGTTCATAAAGTTACAAATTAAGTTAGAGCAATAAAATTAATAAGGAAAAAGCTGATGACAGAAGAAGATTGTTAAATGTTAACTAGAGAAGTTGATATATTGAAATAATTGGTATGATAAAATTGATTTTTATTAGGATCATTTGAATATAATATCAATTTATGAGTTTTATTAAGACTCTGAATATTTTTATATAGTAACAGAATTATGTTAAGGAGGTGAATTATTTGATCGAATAATATAAGAAAAGAATTTTTCTGAAAAGAAAGCTGCTGATGTTATGAAATAGGTTTTAAGTGCAATAACATATTGTCATGAAAAAAATATTGTTCACAGAGATTTGAAACCTGAAAATATTCTTTATGAAACTAATAATGCTGATTCTTTAATAAAAATAGCTGATTTTGGAACTAGTTAAAAGTTCAATCCAGATAAGAAGATGGATCAAAGAGTTGGAACACCATATTATATAGCTCCTGAAGTATTAGATAGAAAATATAATGAAAAATGTGATATTTGGTCATGTGGAGTAATTTTATATATAATGTTATGTGGAGGTTATTATTATATATGATTATTAAAGCTCCTCCATTTAATGGTGATGATGATTATTTAATTATGGAAGCAGTTAGAAAAGGAGTTTTTAAATTCAAAGAATAAGAATGGAAGAAAATATCAAATGAAGCAAAAGATCTTGTTATGAAAATGATTGAAAAAGATACAAAAAAGAGAATCTCAGCAAAAGATGCTATGAATCATCCTTGGATTTAAACATATTGTTAAAAGAAAGAAGAAGATTTACCTTCACTTACTGAAGCTTTATAAAGAATTAAAGCATTCAGGGTAATATATATTTGATCTTTAGGTAGAAAAAAAACTATAAGAAGCAGCACTTATGTTTATGGTCAATTTTATTGCAACCAAAGAAGAAAAAAGAGACTTATTACAATAATTTTAAGCTTTGGATACAAATAATGATGGAAAATTAAGTAGAGAAGAATTAGTCAATGGATACAAAAAAGTTATGAGTGATATTGATGCTGAAACTTAAGTAGATGAAATTATGAATAAATTAGATGCTGATGGTAGTGGCTCTATTGATTATTCTGGTATTAAATTGAATTTATTTAGAATTCGTTTATGCTACTATAAATAGAGAAAAACTATTAGCTACAGAAAGATTACTTTAAGCTTTTAAAATCATTGATAAAGATAAGAGTGGAGCTATCACAAAAGATGAAATTAAATTAGCTTTTGGTCAAAACTCTGGAATCAGTGAAGAAGTTTGGAAATAGATGATTTAAGAAGTTGATTAGAATTCTGATGGAAAAGTATTCTTTTTTTTTTATTATTCTAGTTAACATTTGAAGAATTCAAATCTATGATGATGAGAATAAGTTAAAATTAAAATTGAAATCTAATATTTCATTATTTTTAGTTTAATTCTTTATATCTTTCTTACATAGTATTAAAATAATAAATCAAATAATCACAAATTATATTTTTACCATTTTCAGAATATCCTCTCTGTACTATTTAATAAGTTAACATTTTCATCAATTTCACTATTCAATGTTTAAGAATACATTTTATTTGTAAGTATCTATGAAATTTTTTTCTAATTTTCTCCAGAATTGATAATTCCATCAATTTTTATATTATTTTCACTTATTGATTCTTTTATAACTTAATCCTATATAATTTCTTTAATTTTATTTTTAATTTAGTAAAATTCAATAGTTAAAACTTTTCTAGGATATTTAAAATTTTCAATCAAATAACAATTTTAACATTTCTTTCTTTTAATGTTTGTAATTTTTTATTTCAAATTATTTAAAGCATCTTTAAGGTAATTTGTATTCTTTTCATTAAATTCATTATAGATTTTTTACATCCAATTAGGACTTGAAAATTTCTTTCTAATAATAGTTTCCATTTTTTATTTCATTTGCTTTATTGGACGAAAAAATAAGTACATTCCAATCCAACTACATATTAGAAGGGCTAAAGATGTTCCTACTAAATATGATAGATTTCGACCAAACTCTTTAATTACATTCGTTTTTGTTTTTTCAGCAATTTCTATATTTTCTTTCTGTATAGTAACGTTTTAGAAGCTATGAGTCAATATAAATAATTACATAATCAAAAAAAAATCTGAATGGATATTGAATACATGAAGAATGATATCTTCTTAGTATTTCATATTAAATCTACAGAGGTGATTAATCTTTAATGTACAACTATTATTATAGGATTATTAAAGTGCAGATTATTTTATTTATTACCAATCTAGATCTGTAAAGCCAGTTATATTTTGTTAATAAACATAATATATTTTTAGATCAAGTCTTAAATCTTCTATAGAATTAGTACAAATTATTTAACCGAGTGGATTTGTTATTATAAAGATGAATTACTAAAATTAAAGTTAATTTGCATATTCTTTAAAATTCATATCATAACCCATTATTGCCTAAATTTTAGGTTTTTAATTTTAGTTTTATTGTTCTTTATCGAATAAAGATTAGGTAATTGTGAAACTATATTCATCATAACCAAATTATTAATAGATATAAGAGACAAAAGCTTAGCTATTTGAAGTTTGAGATTTTTCTAAATGATTAATATACCAAGGTCTGATTTAAGGATTGTAGGAAGGATAATTAAAAATGGGTGGATTAGAAGCAAAGTAATAATTTTCATCTGTATTAGTCATGTAAAATCCAGTAAAAGGAGTCCAAGTTAAAGGGATTATGAGTTAATTAAGAAAATTTAGGAAAGGATATAATTGTCCATTTTCAACAAATTTGGTTTTATTTTTATAAGAGATACAGAATTCAGGTAATGAAAATAATATCCTATTTGATCCATGGGGCTAACCTTAATATGGAGGACATTCAATAGGATAATTAAAGTTCTAAATTTATATAAAGGGAATAAAATCTTAGTATAAAGTTTTAAAACTTTGCATCATTGAAAATCTTTGATACATCGGCCAATTAAGTTATTATTTAAGCATCTCAGTTTAAAGTTCATATTATTAAAAGTTTGATTTAAATAAGAGTTTGTCTGAAATTTCAGATATAAGTGCATCCATCATATTGCGATTTATAACAAGAACGATTGAACAAAGGCCAATTACAATTCCTATGATGAGAAATTAAAGAAGCAAAGTTGCTGTCTTAAGAGATAGATATTTGAGACAATTGAGTAATTGGAACATTATTAATTTAATATTATGTATTTTAAGGAGTTGATGAAAAAAAAGAAAATTTTAAATCTTAATTTGATTGCTTATAAATATTGAAAAAAGTAATAAATAATAAAAATTTACGCATGTAGTAAGAGTAGTCAAGCCATTTAACAATTAATCACTTCTAACTAATAAAGGTAATAGGGAAAGGATCGTATGCAAAAGTACTTTTAGTAAGAAAGAACGATACAGGGAAATTATATGCAATAAAGGCTTTGAAAAAGAAGTACATTCAATAGAAGAGATAGGAGGTATGGAATAATAATATAAAAATAAAATAGGAACATATAATGGTTGAAAGAAATGTGTTGGTTTCAGCAAATCATCCCTTTATAATAAAATTGGCATTTTCATTTTAAAATGAGAGAAAATTATACTTTGTTTTAGAATATTGTCCAGGCGGAGAATTGTTCAATTTATTGTAGAAGAAAAAGAAATTGACAGAAGATTAGTAAGAGAATAAATATTTTTTAAAGATGTCGATTCTATGTCTGTTAAATGATATTGGCAATAGAATACTTACATGAAAATAATATAATTTATAGAGAGTAAGATATAAATGTTTAAAAATTTAGTTTGAAACCTGAGAATGTGATTTTGGATGCAGATGGGTATATAAGAATAACAGATTTTGGATTATCTAAAAAGAATGTAAAATAAGATAAAGATGCATATTCAGTATGTGGAACACCTGAATATTTGGCTCCTGAAATATTAATGAAATAAGGACATGGTAAACCAGTAGATTGGTGGACATTGGGATGTATTATTTTTGAAATGATAACTGGAATGCCACCTTATTATTCGAATTAAAGGAGCGAATTATTTGAATAAATTAAATTCTCATTTCCTAAATATCCATAGAGTTTAAGTTCTGTTTTAAAGAATCTATTAGAAGGTTTATTTTAAAAATAACCAGAAAGTATTAAAATAATTTAAATATATTTAGAACGATTGGGATACAATGGAGCATAAGAAATTAAATCACATCCATGGTTTGAAAAAGTAAATTGGGATTACATATTATAAAAAAAAGTAGAAGCACCATTTAGACCTAAATTGACAAGTGAAGAGGATACTTCTAATTTTGATTCAGTATTTTATATAAATTAATGTACTTAATAGGAATTCACTGAGTGTACTATAGCTTCATTTGATACTGCAAGTTCAGAAGGTAGAATTTATTACGATTTTTCATATGGTGGAAGCATGATTAAGGAGTGAATATAAATAAGAATAAATCATAAAAATTATTTAATATGTAAATCGATTACGCATTTTTAGAAACTTTAAAGAAAGGAATTGAAGTTGATTTATAAAAGACTCTTTATATGAGAGATTAATCAACTCCATGCCAAAATCTCTCTTTAAATAAATATGTAAAAACTAAATCAGACATTACAAATAAAAATTAGTATTAAAAAATGCTTTAAGATAATTTCATCCATATCTTCATGAAAACTTAGCATCTAAATTAATATATGAATCATAAACTTATGGACTATTTATATCTATAAATTAATCCCAAATCATGAAATTAAAGCATATTAATATGATAAGTAATAATCTTCTTAATTTGTAGATATTCTTGCAAATTTAAATAAGCTTAAGTTATCATCCATATGATAACAATAGACTTAATCATGTTTTCACATTAATTAATTACTTATGAGCAGTACAAAGTATTATTATTTAAATATAAAGGTAGTGTCTTTTAAAATTGAACTTAATATCACTTAACTATGTAATCTCTCACTTAAATTACTGAACATTAAACATTAGAAATGAATAATGGTCATTCTTTAAGATTGTTTCCAAGTCATCCTGATACTCCAAATATTGTCTTAAGTAATGGAATTATAATTCCTAATTATTCTACTTAATCTCATTATGAAAAACATTATGCTTTGTAATACTATGTATGGACAAATGGCTGCAGGAAGATATTGTTAAATAGGTAGTCAAGGTATAGAATACTTTAGTTAATTCAAATTTCAATGGTATTATCAAGAGATCATCATGATATTTCTGGAAACACAGTCCATTTAGAGAGAACGCAGATATATATGACGGTTCTTAATTCACAGCAGATATGGCAATTTAAAGAGATTCATAGAGGAACACCTTAGGTGCATTACTTAATGGTGGTAAAGTAGGATGGGGAGAAGTGATAAATGGTGGATTAGTATTAGATGGTTCAGGTATTTAAGATATTTTTATTTTAGATGATGCGTCTAGAAGAACTAAGATGATGTTTTATGGATAATTAAATATATAAATTACTTTAATGGGATGTTAATAATGGTGTAGGAAGAATATCTTGGTGTAAAAATTAGAATGCATAATTTAATATAAAAAGGTAGATAGAAATAGAACCACTATTAATAGTTACAATTTCTTATGTTATGGATGCAGTTGATAAATTAGAGTTGTGATGAGAATTAAAAAAATTAAAATATTAAATTATGTAATTATACCTACCTCGATTTTACATGACTCAAATCTTTAGCAGATTTATCAAGCCAACGCCTCCAAAAAATGTTAATCAAAAGAAAAGAGCACTATAATTAGCAATCAAAGAAAAATAATAACAACTTGAATAAAGTGGATTATTAGATGAAAATCTTAAATAGGAAAGATATACGCACACTACAAATTACAATTTTGAAACTTATTTAAAATACACTAAATTAGTAAAGGCAGAAAAGGAAAAAGAGATTCAAGTGATCTAGCCAAAGTAAAAGCGTGTAGCAATTTATGATCGTCCTAAGTAATAAAGCAGTTAAATATATTAGATTTGATTTATCATTAACTGATTATTATGCTTGGACAACATTTCATGATCCATATTACAAACCAGATGAATATTCAGAAATTGTGGTGTGCAAAATTTATTTATCACCAAAATGGTTAATTCATGCATTTGGAATGGGAATGGATCCATGGAGAAACAGATTAGCCACAAAAGAATTTGATTTTGAGGATTCAAATTTGGATAAATTTTGTTTGTATAATTCCTACATCAATATTCAAGGTATGATGCAAAACAAACAACTAAATATTGGGGACCCAACAGATCAGAATAATTTTATAACAAATAATAATATTTGAAGCCTATTTATAGAAAGAAAAGATGGCCTACATTTGAAGAATTCTGGAATTAAGAAGAGAAAGCTCCATTTAGAGTAAATTGTACTCGATATGGAGATTTCAGAAAATTTAAAGAGTGGATTTAATAGGAAGTAATAAATTTGTATATTACTTAAGATTGAAAGATGTTCTAAATTGGCATCATTTGAAGAGAGAGTTTTATAGAAGTATGGAAAACCAGAATTTTATGCAGATTATTCTAAGAATTATTAATGTAAGACAGAACCAGCTGTTTATAAATATACTAGAGAGTATTTCTTGGAAAAGGGATAGAAGTTAGATTAATCTAATGTGTATGAATAGTTTCTGTATTATTTAGTTTGAACATACCTTTGTAACCACCGGAACATTTGGGTGAAGAATATCGTGTACCAAATAAATGATAATAATATGTGGTTATTAATTTTTATATGAGAAAATAAATCAGCAAGAATTCAACTAAGCAATATAAACAATCTAATGTAAACAAAAAGATTGCAAAAGATCCTAAACCCGAGTCTAACCAAAGAATTTTACATATGTCAGAAGAATAATATTAAGAGAAAATTCAACATCTAGAATCGAGGATAGCTGAACTCTAAGGTCCAGATAATTAGACAAAGCGCAAGAGATTGTATCATGAGTTAGCTTAATTAAAAAAAAATGTGAAGTTAATTGGTATGAAAGTAAATCTAATGCAGATCCAAATGTAATTGAGGAGAGGAGATAAAAAGATTTAGAGAGAAGAATTTAAAAGAAGTTATCTAAAAAATAACAAGCAGTAGAGGAAGTACAAAAAGAAAAGAAGAAAATAAAAATGAAAGAAAAAGATAAAGTTTGTTTGGTATGTAAAAAAATTGGACATACAGCTTAACATTGTAGAGAAGTATAAATAATATTTAGATTCTAGAATGTTTAACCAACAACTGATGTGATTTGTTATAATTGTGGTTCTTAAAAACATACTCTTAAAGACTGTTAAAAACCTAAATCTGGGTCTTTGAAATTTGCAACATGTTTTGTTTGTAAAGAATCTGGACACATTAGTAGGGATTGTCCTAAAAATCCTAAAGGATTGTATGCTTATGGTGGTGGATGCTATATTTGTAATAGCACTCATCACACTTAAGCTAACTGTCCTTTAAATCCTAAGAATAGAATCATCTCATAATAATAATAAAAATAATAGGAGGATTACATGAGTGATTGATTATGTATATATATATAATTTAATAATTATGAATTTATCAACTTACAGCATTCGATCAAGAAGCAAACGTACATGGAGTAATTCAAGGTATATTGATAATCATTATGATTCTAAATTACATTCCACTCCATTTCTCCCTTGTGGTTTAAAGTAACTAAGATTTAATTATTAGTGATTCAAAATAAATTGTTTATAGTGACATTGGATTAAGTGAAATTAGAACTAATTGCACTAAACTTAAAAACTATCAAGATTTAGAACAGCGAAATATCTCCATCAAGGAAATTATGGCAAAATAAGCTAACTGGAGACCTTTTATTGAATTTCAAGATAAATCAGATGAAATGGTTGTTACGATAGAATATTGGTATCTATATTCATTTTTATTTATTTAACTTTATAGCACTAATTGCAAAGAACATTAGCGATCAACTCGTCATAATGAAGAACAGTATATATCTTATGCTTTACTTATTAAACAATCTATTCTGCTCAATTATCCTGATATCAAAGTTTATCTAAAACCACTTGTTTTTGACAATGATAAAACTATTAATTCCCTCTTTCTCTAAAAACGTATTGGAGCTTTCGAGGTTCAATTTTAATCGAGCGGTTAACAGTCCCAATTATTTAGCAAATTGTAATCAAAATCTTGGCCAAATGTTAATGACATTCTTAAAGCTATTCATTAACAATTTAGAAAAACTAATCTACTAATTTAATTAGTCTATAATGATGAAGATACAAATTTAAAAGGAATTAATGTAACATTGCAATCTCTATTAAACAAATAACTTTCATCAAGTTAACATTTGCGTCCTTAAAGTAGATTATCAGAAAATAGATCATGCAAATCTACATCCCTTCATAGATAAAGAGCTTTATCTTAATCTAGTAATATAATCAGATATAGTGAGAAATCTGATTCTTAAGGAAGAGTTTTATTTCTCAATATTCCTATTGATCGATACGAAATTCTAATTCAAGAATCCACTAACAATTTACCTATTAATGAAATAGTAAACTTATAAGAATTAGTCAGAACAGATGGAGCATATCATCAAATTAAATTATTAAAACCTAAATTAGCCTTATTAACAGTTGAAGTATTTGGTCCGCATTAATAAACAGATGTGATTATTCCTTTTACTGATACTCAAGTCAACGTCATTTAGAATTCAGAAAGGATGTTACTTAAAGAAGTCTCTGAAAATTCAGGAATTTATTAAGGATTCCTAGAACCAGGCAGATACACAATTATTGTAAGTAAATATGGCTTTGAAACTGTATCCTAATTTATTGATTTGAATGGAGGAAACAATAACATTAAAATATAAATTACAAATAAATCAACAGAAATTTCTGCTCTTCTTAATTAAAATACCAATCAAACAATTATCAATTCAAGTTTCATATCTAAGAAAAAAAAAACTATTAAACCACCATAATAAATCAATTTAAAAATTTTATCTCTTCTTGAAGTAGGTTAAATGTACGTTGTTGATTATTTTACAGATTCTACAATAAACAAAGCTAAAATTATCATTAGTGATTCTGTTTCCAATAAAGTTATCACTTGCACTACTAATACTTCTGGTCATGCTAAAATATTATTCAATTCCTTAAATAAAGGATCTATCAAAGTTGAACACGAATAATATTATACTCTTGATATCAATTATGGAATCAATGAAGAAATTGATTTAAAAAGTTCCAGAAATACTTTTAAATTGATCAAAAAAACTAAAGTCTTGTCAATTATTTCTGATAATAATATTGATATCTATTAAAATGATCAAAAGATAAGAAAACAATAAAATTTATAGAACATTTGTTTTTTTGAAATTCCTAGCGATTCCACTTAATTAATTTATATTATTATAGAGAATTAGAAATAATAGGAATTATTATTAAAAGTCCTCTTATAAGATGAAGTAATCATTATCAAATAACCTGATATAGATCTTTTAACTTTTCCATAATTTTGGATTCTAGGTATTTGTGGAAAATTAGATTGCCAATTATTACTAATAAATGAAATTATCTCACATTTAGAATTTAGAAATTTATATGATGATTTAGAAAAACATCATTAAAATATTACTAAAGTATATAATTCAGAATGTTATTAAATTGATTAAAAGTTAATTTGGAAGAATCAAGTTATTGATATTGGTAAATTACAAATTGTTGATGTTCTATCTAATTTTGATGAATAGCCTATCATATTTACACAATAAAATGCAATTCTTGAAGGTCTTCAAATATAATTGGGACCTTTCTTATAAGATTAATAATGTAATATTATATTGATGAATTAATAAGTAATGCCTTAATAGCCATTTAAAAATAACAATAATTAAATAATAAAAGTATAAATAATTCATAAGGATATTTATGTTTATTTTGAAAATAGTGGATTTGTTGCTATTTATAATTCTTCATTAAAATAAAAAGGATATGTAAAATTAGATAGTTATCATTGTCAAGATTTTGATTCTACCCAATTGATATCTGTAGGATAATCATATTTAACATTATTTTAATTATAGATCACTTCCATTAATGTATTGTTTTCAATAAAAAAATAAAGTGTTTGCCATAACAAAGTTAGGATAAGTTAAAATGATTAAGAGTAATAAATAATACTTTTTGGAAGAGAGGATGGAGTATTATCATTTTACAAATATACATTGGAAGAAGTAGATCATATAAAATTATCAATGGACCCATTATAATAAATTATACTTTCAAGAAATTAAATTTATGTGAGGGATAATTCAATAATTTATTTACTTGAATAAGATTAAGATAAGCGATATAACTTCAAAAATCAAATATAGATATTTAAAAAATAAATGTATTTAATATTTGATTTTTTAGTTTACATATAAATCCTTAAGAATTATGTTTATAAGTGTTAACCAATAGCCATTTATTGTTTTATAATGATATTTCAACACACAAGAAATATCAATAAGAAATTGATCATTCGAGATTAATTTTGATTGGATCAGCAAATTCTTTTGTTCCAAAATGTTATTATAAAAGTAATTAAAATATTTCAATATTAGATAGACAAGAAACAATATCAAAATTGGAAAATGATAAATGGTATGTAGATTTATTGGATGAAAATGTTAGATTTGGATTATAAATTAAAGGATAAATTTAAGGTATCAAAATATTATTGCAAACCAAATACTGTATGAAAGATTTAGGAGATTACAAAATTAAGAGAAGCAAAGGCACATGGATTTTTGGATTTTTGATATATAGAAATGAAGAACATTAGGTTCATTAGATAGAAAATCAATTTTAAGATGAATAGAAATTCTAATTTGAAATTAAAATTGAAACCGAGAATTCAACAATATCAGATGACAATATATTTATTTATTCAACTGAAGATGGATTATCAACTTTAAACACTATTACAACTTAAAGGATATAAGATATTAAAATAGGATGTAAAATAAGTTTGTTAAAGTTATTAAATAACATTTTAATAATAGGTTTAGAAAATGGAATAGTATAATTATATAAAAAAGAATCTTAATAAATATATTATAAATATTCAGAATTATAAATTAATGAAAGAAGTATCATAGATGCTTAGATCATGGAATCATCACTATTGATATCAACAGAAGATAAAAAGTTGATTATGTTGAGTATTATTAATGAGTACAAAGTTGAATATTAAGTAATTACTATAATAGTATTTTAAGGAAACCTTTGACAAATCTTATATTAATAATATAATATTGTATAATAAGAATTAAATGATAACAACATAAGTAGATGGAAGGATGAGATTATGGAAACGAGAAAAATCTGGATAATAATTTACATTAAATTTAAGTCGTACAATTTAAGTAATGAAATAAATATCTAAAATATAATAAATACCTTGGGAAACTTAAAATGTTCTAATTGGTGGTGATAATTTATTATTAATTAATGCTGAGAATGGAAAGCAACTCAAATCATATACAAATAATAATAACTTTTAGTAAAATAAGATAGTATGTATTTAATGCATTTGGAATAATATCATATTAAGTGGGAATTCTAATGGCTAAATTTTTAAATAAAATTAGTACCTTATTTATTCACATTAAATAGTGGCAATGGGGAGTTAATAGAAGTGATAATGATAGAAGAAGGAGTGAAAAATATCTTTGTTAACAATCAATATTTATTAATCCATAGTACCAAGAAACTTTATGTCTAATGAATTATTCTCAAAATTTTTGAATCAATATATATATAATTATTTAACAAACTTTTAGGTAGGTTGACTATAATTATGGAATAAAGATTTTATAATTTTTTATATTTTGATATTTTTAAACTCTTTAAAAATAAGAAATTAATAATAAAGATTCAGTAATGTATAAAAATTAATTTAATCATGAATGCTATTTGATAATGAAATGATATAAAAGAATATAAATATGGTTTAGCATTGAATTAATTCACAAACAGATATTTGAGGATTGTTATTTAATAATAATAAAATATAAAATTTGATTTAGATGATGATTGACATTGATGATAAAGAAATAGACGAAAAACATGAAATTCCAGTTTATCCACTTTTTTAACCAGATCAATATATAATAGAAGTGAGAAACGTTCATAAAACTTACTTATTAGGTTTGGAAGGTGTTACTGCATTAAGAGGTAATAATATGGTATAAATCAATTAGGAGTATCATTTAATGTTTAGGAGAGAGAATTCATAACAATATTAGGGACATCTGGATGTGGGAAGACTACATTACTTAATCTATTAGGTAGTATAGATTTACCTACAAAAGTATAATTAATAATTATTAATGTAAAATAGGGTGATGTAAGAATTTGTGGTCAAAGAATAAGAGCATCTACGGAAGATAAATTCTTAGCATCACTCAGATTATCATCTTTGGGATTTGTATTTCAAACTTTTAATTTAATTACATCATTGACAGCATTAGAGAATGTAGAACTACCTATGATTCTTAAAGGAACATTAAATAAAGCTGAAATTAGAAATAATGCTATGTAATTATTAGAATAAGTTGGATTGAGTGGAAGATTAAATCATTATCCAAATTAATTATCTGGAGGAGGTAAAGATTAATATATTTAATTTTAGAATAATAAAGAGTTACTATTGCAAGAGCATTAGCCAATAATCCATCTATATTATTATTAGATGAACCAACTGGAGATTTAGATACTAAAAATTCAGATTTAATTATGAAGATCATTATTGATTTGAACATTGAAAAAGGAATTACAATTATAATGGTTACTCATGATACCAATTTAAAAAATTATGCCACTAGAACTATTAGAATGTTAGATGGTAAAGTTGCTAACGATGAAGTAATAATATTATCATATTTCATTTTTAGAGAAATGATAATGAAAATAGGAATAAACATATTGAAGATTTAAATAAAGTTATTAGATAATATTAAAATGTCGATTTTGGAGTTCGTGCTGGAACTCGTGAAGAAAATAAATAAAGGTTATCTTTTATTCTTATTAATATAGTTCATCCAAAACTGAAAAGAGACAACCTAATAATTATAAAGTCTTAAATCAT
The DNA here is from genome assembly GCA_905182985.1 of Paramecium sonneborni. NCBI lineage: Eukaryota > Ciliophora > Oligohymenophorea > Peniculida > Parameciidae > Paramecium > Paramecium sonneborni. The sequence continues at coordinate 330,221 of CAJJDN010000031.1, read as the reverse complement.
CTTTATACTTCTAATAGTGTTTTAAATAATCGATTAGAACTTTAAACATAAATTTAATAATTTAACACACCTAAGCAACAATCAAATCCAAATCTATTTATTTAAAACAAAGAATCAATCTAGGAATGAATTCTTAGCTTGTTGTATTTGTTATTAAACTCTAAATTGTATTCATTTATTATCTTTTATTTTATCTATTTGTATTAATTTAAATAAATATTAAAATGCTTCCTAAATTTTAAAATTCTTTTGCTTAAGATAAGAATCTTCAAACTCTTATTGAATCCTTTAATTCATCTCAGAAAAATCCTAATCCTCTTGCAAGAAATCGATACAATTCTTATGTACCTTATGGAGCAGGAAATAATATTAGATAAACAACAAATAGTACATAAACATTAAGTAAAAATATAATCGGAATTATTATTTAGATATCTTTTAAGAAAAAGTATCATTTACATTATAATCTAATCCATCAGTCATGTAAGAATCTAAATGAATAATTTATAGTTCTACTTTGACAAACGATTAGTAAGACATAATCTTGAAATTTTAATTGAACAATAGAAATTTATAAATTTTCACTCTTGACAAAATTCCAAGAGAGTAGAAAGAAGAAGAATTAACTTAGAATCCTTATATTGTAAATAGTTTTAATTTAATAGTCTTATCAATATTAATAATAATAATAATAAAAATAAAAGATTGATTTTAAACTTGAAGATGTTGATGAAATAGAAGTAAATGGAAATGATAACCTTTTAATAATATCGACAAAATCATTAATTAAATATACAAAAATAGAGTAAAATAAAAAACCTATCCAAAACTTGCCTCCAGAAATTTATAGTAATTATATATATTTTTTATAATTCCTTTAGATAAAAATGAAACATAGGTGTTATAAATTCAATTTAAATTTTTAAGAGAATGGTATACAAAATTAGGAAATAATTTATATGCAGCTAAAAAAGTATTATAAGAGTTTTTAAAAACATTAACATTACCTAAAATGAAATTCACAGCATTTGATTAATAATAGCCAGTTTTATCTGAACCATAAGTTTAACATCCTTAACCAGATCCAAATAAAAAACCACAGAAAATTGAAAAATAAGAAGTTGAAAAAGAACCAGAAGATGTTGAATAACCTGTTTAAATATCAGAAAAAGATCTCTAAAATCTCTTCCCTCATGTAACTGAAGAATTTGTATAAAGACAAAGGGAAGCATTAGAAAAAAGTATTCTTACTTTTTATTTATATTAGAAAACTAAACAACTGATGAAAAAATTAAACGTTTATTTGAAGAAGTGAAAATAAGACAATATAAATCGTAACCTTATAATACTGACAAAAATTCTTTCAAATGTCCGTATCATAAATGTCAAAAGATCTATAAAAAACCTAATCAATTGAAAAATCATCTCAAAACTAATCATCAAAAATTATCTGAAATTGGTTTTACTATAGATGATAATGGAGAATATAAATATAATGAAAGAATTTTAGATTATTGTTTATTATTATGGAAAGTTTATCCTAATTTTGTAAAATCTGTCATTAATGAAGTACTGATATAATAAAATTTTAGATGAGACAAAGGAAAGAACAAACAAGTACATGAGTTAGAGTTATTTTATTAATAATATTTTATTAATCATATCTAAATTTTATATTATATATCTAATTTTTATTAGAAAACTAGTAAATCAATATATTTATTCTTTAGTTGATATTTTTTTGAAATTATTATTATGATTAGAAATTTAATAAAGAAAGCTGATATGCTTGTTGATCCTTATGAATTTAATATTTCACAAAAAGAGAAATCTTTGACTCCTATAGGTTTTAAATCATTTTAGTTTTAGGGGGATTCATAAGTATAATCTTATTAGTTTTTACTTCTTTTTATATTGTTGGAGTATTCTAAAGAAGCATCCAAAATTAGAATACTATTTATGCTGGTACATAAAGTGATAAAAACACAGAATTTGTATTGAGTAATGATAATACGATATTTTCAATGGAACTGTCTACTCTAGATGGATAAATCTTGAGCAATAATACATATGTTGAAGAGTATTTATATACGGATAAAAAATTTAGTTATTTTACATTAACTGCATAATATATTCAATAATAAAGAGTTGAAGGTAAAATAGGTTTTACAAGAAATTATAGTTTATTAAATCAATCTAAATGTTCTCCAGAAAAAATTGAATAATTTAATTTTAATTCTGCATCAATGACTCAAGAATAAAAACAAAATTTAGTTTGTTTTGATGGCAATTTCACATTATAAGGATAATTTTATGAACCATATTTTTCTTACATTAAATTAACTGTCAATGTTTGTAATAACTCTACAAGCAAAACTTGTAAAACATCTAAAGAAATTGAGGCTTTTATAAACAAAGGGTAATAATGAAAACTATTGAAAGTGTTAATGTGGATATGTTTATCAAAGGATCAAAAATTAAATAATCATTGAATTAATCAAGTCCTGCTGATGTTTTTTCCAATAATGTATTTTGGAGATTAACTACTGGTATTGGTGATAATGAAGATATTTATATGTAACCATTATAAATGGATTTAAGTAAAATGCATTTAAAATTAATTAGAAAAAATCTAATTTTTTAGTGATATGTTTAATATAGAAGATTCTGAGAGATTGTATAATGGTTCAGTTGTTTAAAGATAAGAAAGGAGATAAGAACCAATATCAATTTCTTCAGGAATTGGATTATGTACATTTTATTTAAGGTATTAAGATTAATAAAATTTAGAGCTTCATCTGATACTTCATTTTATTTTGTAATACAATAAGACTTACCTTCAATTATTTTATCTGCAGTTTCTGAGGCTACTGCTTTAGGTTTAGCTGTTATGCAAATAATCAAAATATTTTATAAAGTTTATAATCAGCATAAGACTTTTGAAATATTAATGAATTCTGTTTTTAAATTTGATTTAAAAAGTGTTTAAAAAAGAAAATTATCATATGTTAATTAATCATAAACTCCAAGAAATATGTAAAATTCAGCAAAAAATTCAAAAAAACTATTACAATAAGTAAATTCGTTTCTTTATAAAGATTTTCGATTATACAATAAATTACTCATTTTATCAATACTTACTTTACATTATAAGAAAATATTTCAAAAGTTGTAAAAACATAGAAGATGAAAAGGAATTGGTTATATCATAAATAGCTAAATCTAAGATTGAATTTGATTTAGATTTAACAAATATTTTAAAAAAACTATATGAGATTGATTGTTTAAAACTATTTTTATTTGATGATGATCAATTAATGCTTTTCAATTCATTTTGTTCACCTGTTTTTTAGGATTAAATGACAGATCAAAAAGAATTATTCGATATGTTAACAGCAAGTAATAAATAGATTAAATCAATAAATTAATTTCAATAGCAATAAAATAATTAATCACATTTTGAGAATAATTAAAATATAATAAAATATGCCGCTACTTCTACAAGTATTAAAGAATTAATAATTTAGTTCCAATAAATGTTAGATTAGCAAAGTTAACAAGATTTTTTAAAGCTTAATTAGGTGCAGAAAATGCATAAGATTTAGTTGACAATTTTTAAAAAATAACAGAAAATAAGAATAAGAATTGGTAATTAAATGATTAATTAATATAATTTGCAATGTAGAATAAAAGTTTATTTAATCTTGTTTAATAAAATTACACAACAATATTATAAAAAAATGAAGACGAGCAAAGATTTTTAGAAGATTAGATTAGATTAGATGTACCAAATGAATTAGATGATGGTAGAAAAAATTCAGAAGTTATAGGTAGTAAAGATTCAGGTTAAAGTTTAAAAGATTTAGAGATTCATTAATCTCCAGATAGTTTTAAAAATAGACTTTAATAAGTTTGATTAGAAATTAATACTTATAAGATGAATTTTTATAATGATAATCATTTTTTAATTTTGGCTAAAAGATATTTAGCTAAAACAATTAATGAACCATCTGCTTGACAAATATCTTCCATAATAGATTATGGTAAAATTTCTTTAGTAACTTAATAAATAGCCTCATCTCTAAGTACATTTTATCTTTCTTTTTCCAAATAATATAGAGATTCATCTAATAATGATTCAAAAACATTTGATAAATAAGATTTCACACTAAATTTAAATGCATTGACTTTAAAATCATCACTAAATAATAAGATTTAATTTTACCAATCATAATAATCTGGATGATCAGGATCAAGATCTTTACTCTTATATTCATTGGCTCTTTTTCTTAGATAGGCATCTCTATTCTCTTAACATTTAATTTCAGCTATTCCTATAAATCTTTATTATTATTTAGAAATAATACTTTTTATGATCTGCATTATCAATCTAAAATTGAATACTTAATAAAGATTTAGGAATTGATTTTAAAAATAATTCTTTTGTTTATACATCCCAAACTTCTTTTGAATCTTCTTGAAATCCTAAATGTGATAATTCATGTTTTTATTATGATAAATATCTAAGAGCTTTATTTCCAAGAATACCGCAATCTACTTCTTCTAAAAAATGTAATTGTTCCATTAATATACTAAATAAATTAAATTTATACATACTTAGAACTATGACCTAAATTACAATTAGTTAATATTAGCTTTTTTAATTTACTATTTGGAATTGCTTTACCTAATTCTAAACCTCCAATATAAGATATTTTAGTATCACTTAAAATTAAAGATGATATTGGAAGTTTTTATATTAATACAGATAATCTTATTGCAGTCTAATAAAATATTTAAAATAAATAATACTTAATCTCCAATATTTTATTTAGTGAAATCAATTTCACCATCAAATTTAACATTTTCTAAATCTTTTAATAATCCTTCTAAATCTTAATCATTCAATTTTAAATCTAATTCTGATATTTTTTTATCTGTTTATTCTATTTTATTTTCTTCTTAATCACATTTTTATTCTGATTCAATCTACAACTGTTATTCTATGTATTTATCAAAATTAAAATCTATGCATCTTAAATCATCACCATTCTCATCTGGTATTGATAATCCTTATTATAAAAATATTCTATATCTTGCTATTTTACCAAGGAGTTATTCTTTCATGTAAATTATTTTATTTAATTTATGAATCCTTAAAAAATAAGAAATGGTCCTAATTTTTTACAATAAGTTAACAAAAAAAAACATGTAGATTGTGCTTTGAGTTCAAATTCACAATCATCAGATGATGAAGTTGATGAAATTGTTGCAATCAAAAAAGATGTATAAAAATAAGTAATTATTTTTCTATTAAATTTTAGAGATTCTCAGTTTCTGCTGAAGCTTATGGATAATTTAATAAAAAAGAAAATTTTAAAGCTAAATATATTCCTAAAAGTAAAGAACAATCTGAAAGAATTAAATAAAGAATGTAAGAAGGATTCATGTTTAGTGCATTAAATGATAAAGAAATTGAAATTGTAGTTGGAGCTATGGAAGAGAAGATTTTTCATAAAGCAGAATATATTATTAAATAAGGAGAAGAAGGAAATGTTCTCTATGTTGTAGATTCAGGAGAATTAGATTGTTTTAAGAATTATGGAAAAGGTGATATTTTTCTTAAAACATATTATCCTGGAGAAAGCTTTGGTGAATTAGCATTGTTATTTTAATCACCAAGAGTATTATTATACTCCTATTAAATTTATAGGCTGCATCTATTAAAGTTAAGAGTGATAAAGCTATTCTTTGGTAATTAGATAGAGAAACATTTAATTTAATTGTCAAGGAAGCTTCTATCAAAAAAAGATAATAATTTGAAACGTATTATTCATATTTTTAATCTAGATTTCTTGAAAATTGGGATTTATTAAAAGAAATTAAAGATCCTTATGATAAATTAAAAATGAGTGATGCATTATTTGATAAATAATTTAAAAAAGGTGATATCATTCTATAATCAGGATCAAAAAGCAATGAAATTTTTATTATAGAATCAGGAAGAGTGTCTGTTTTGAAAAATAATTGTAAAATTATTATATTATTTTAAGAAAAAATATTTGAATTATGTAAACTTGGAGAATATTTTGGTGATTAAAGTATTGTAACTAATCAAATTGAAACATTCACTTATGTAGCAGAAGAAGATATTAAATTAATGTATATTCCAAAAAAAAGTTACTCATCAACTCTCAAAGAAATTTAAAGTACTTTAATGAATAATATTCAAATAAAATATGGGAAATATTTATGATATTTAGATTTATTCATTTTTAAAAATTAATTATCCTAANTTGCAATCAAAAAAGATGTATAAAAATAAGTAATTATTTTTCTATTAAATTTTAGAGATTCTCAGTTTCTGCTGAAGCTTATGGATAATTTAATAAAAAAGAAAATTTTAAAGCTAAATATATTCCTAAAAGTAAAGAACAATCTGAAAGAATTAAATAAAGAATGTAAGAAGGATTCATGTTTAGTGCATTAAATGATAAAGAAATTGAAATTGTAGTTGGAGCTATGGAAGAGAAGATTTTTCATAAAGCAGAATATATTATTAAATAAGGAGAAGAAGGAAATGTTCTCTATGTTGTAGATTCAGGAGAATTAGATTGTTTTAAGAATTATGGAAAAGGTGATATTTTTCTTAAAACATATTATCCTGGAGAAAGCTTTGGTGAATTAGCATTGTTATTTTAATCACCAAGAGTATTATTATACTCCTATTAAATTTATAGGCTGCATCTATTAAAGTTAAGAGTGATAAAGCTATTCTTTGGTAATTAGATAGAGAAACATTTAATTTAATTGTCAAGGAAGCTTCTATCAAAAAAAGATAATAATTTGAAACGTATTATTCATATTTTTAATCTAGATTTCTTGAAAATTGGGATTTATTAAAAGAAATTAAAGATCCTTATGATAAATTAAAAATGAGTGATGCATTATTTGATAAATAATTTAAAAAAGGTGATATCATTCTATAATCAGGATCAAAAAGCAATGAAATTTTTATTATAGAATCAGGAAGAGTGTCTGTTTTGAAAAATAATTGTAAAATTATTATATTATTTTAAGAAAAAATATTTGAATTATGTAAACTTGGAGAATATTTTGGTGATTAAAGTATTGTAACTAATCAAATTGAAACATTCACTTATGTAGCAGAAGAAGATATTAAATTAATGTATATTCCAAAAAAAAGTTACTCATCAACTCTCAAAGAAATTTAAAGTACTTTAATGAATAATATTCAAATAAAATATGGGAAATATTTATGATATTTAGATTTATTCATTTTTAAAAATTAATTATCCTAATTATATACTTTTTTCTAATTTTATATAATTTAAAAATGATAACTTAATAAAAAAAATTACTAACTCTTATGAATTTATGTTTTTAATTTTTAGAGTATTTTTAATTAAAAGTTTTTTATTTTTATATTCCAAATTTTTTTAAAATATCAAATAAATTTTAATAATAATTTATTTTAATTGCATCTTAGTATAAAATGATATCATATAGAATTATCAAAATTAATTGATACATAGATTGTGCAATATTAAAATATTATAATTTTAAAAAGAATTTTAGCTAAATTATTGTATAATGTATCTTAATTGAAACACTTTACTTAAAATTTTGATTTGATTTTTTGAATTGTATTTAAATATATTGAAGCTACATCATTAAATAAGACTTATTATCAGTTTTTACAAATTAAATTAATAATTAGCATATGACTAATCATTTGTTATGATACTATAAAATTAGGAAAGCATTGATCATAATTTAAATATTGTAATAATATTATAATATATCTATTTAGTTTGGATTATATATGTGTGATTAAGAAATAAGATAAGCATTATTATATCTATCCTTATGATAGATAAAAAAAATAAATATTTAAAGTATTAAATGATTAAAAAGTTTGGAATAAAAAAAAGAGATGAATAATTTATAAATGAAATATTGTCTTATTGTTGTTGATATAAAATTAATTTCTTCATATTCTGGTTAGAAATTTGATATTTTATTAAAAAAACAATTGAATCATAAATAAATGTAAAGTTTGAAAGAAGGGCAAAGAAATTTATCTACATAAGTTTCACAATCAACAGAAACAAATGAGAATGTAGTAATTGAGGATTCTACACTTTTAGAAAGAATAAAAACAGCATATAAGGATATTTTTGCTTAATCATGTTTTTCCTAATTAAAAAATTACTAATTCTAGAATGATATTGTAACAGGAGAAGTATAAAGTGTATATATATATTAAGCCAACAAAAGTACTTTCATGTGCATTTGATAATACAACTTAATTTTTAGCTTCAGCTAATTCTGATGGTTTGATAAATATTGCTTATTTGGGGAAAGATTATACAATAGTTCCATTATTAGACCCAAAATAGAAACCAGGTCCAGCAACATGTGTAAAATGGAGACCTGGTTAAGTAGTAGAACACTTAAAACATACATTATTATCAACATATGCAAATGGAAGTATTATATATTGGCATGCAACATCAAAATAATGCTTATTTAATTTAGAAGATAAAGATAATTAAATAAATTGTTGTGAATTTTCATTAGATGGTGATAAATTTGTTATAGGTGGTTCAGATTGTTAGGTTAAATTATATGATTGTGGAAAATTAAGTAAAACACCAACTACATTTGTAGAAGGACAATCAGCTGTTCATTAGAATCGAATATTTGGTATGAAATTTAATTAGGGTGATCATAATTAACTCTATACAGGAGGATGGGATAAAATGGTTATATAATGGGATTTAAGATAAAAGAAATCAACTGGTTATATCTTTGGTCCTTGTGTTTATGGAGATGCAATGGATTCAAAAGGATTTTAATTAATTACTGCATCATATAGAGATGAAAAATAATTGGAAATTTGGGATACCAGAACATTAAATAAATTATAGACTATAGAATGGGCAGAACATGCAAATAATGTTTAAGGTTTATTACCAAAATTAAATGTAAGTAAATTATATGCATGTAAATTTGATAAAAGAACCAATTTCATTTATGCTGCTAATGCTGGAAGGTATATAAAATTATATTATTTTAGTGTTTTTTCTGAAATTAGATAATATGATTCTTAATATAGATGTGTTGATTCTTTTTGTTGTTCTCTAAGTGGAATCATGACTATGGATCATAATACAAGTTACAATAAACTAAGTTATGGAACTTCAGATGGAAAATTAGGTGTCCTAAATTTAGTTAATTGATATTAGTACAAATATTTATAAATTCATTTATTAAAATGCTCAAAAATAATTACATATACACACTAATCATTTGCCATTTAATAAAAATTTATCAAAAAAATAGCCAAAATAATGATTTTTTAAAATTATATCTGAAAGACAAATATGTTTTATACTTAATTCAACCTTCATTTATTATTTATAAAAGGTATTTTTAAAATAATACCAATTTAATTTTAAAGTAAAGTATTATTCTCCTTTAAAGTCTATTTATTAAACATACCCTTGATCATTCAAAATTTAATCTTGTACTAATATTTTTTTATGATATATATACAATTACTTTATGTTTCTTCATTTTACATAATGATTTAACTAAATAATTTAACATTAATAATATATACGAAGAGAATCTTTGTGTAGTATTTGAAGAATAATAATTATAAGATAAGAAATTTATTAAAAAGAGTTGATATGCTTTATTACTTTTTATGAATTCAATATTAATCAAAGGCAAAAATCTTTTACAGTTATTGGTAAATTGTTTTATTAATTCAAGGTGGGGATACTTAAAAGTATTTAATTTTGATTATCATAAATTAGATATTAACGTAATCGGATATTTTTTCATCCAATATATAAAATATTTAATTTACAGATTGTTTAAGTATATATAGAGTTAAGACAATCTTAAAACTGAAAAAGAAATTAAAATATCTTAAATAGCTAAATCAAAAATTTATTATGATTTAGATCTAACTAATATCCTTCAAAAAACTCTATAAGTTTGACTGCTTAAAAATTTTTTTTTTATGATAATTAATTAATTTTATTTAATAAATTTTGTTCTCTTGCTTTTTAAGATGGGATGGCTAACTAAAAAGAATAATTTGATATTTTTACAAATTAATTACAATAAAAAAAAAGTTGTTATTTAATTCATAAATATCTGAAAAAGATAAAAGATTAGATTTAACATTTATCACAAGCCCCGCAAGGATAATTTAGTAATCAGAACAAATTTAAAAATTTTGATATTCAATATTAATTGTTGATATAAAACAAAACATGATTATTAATTTTAAATAGGTATAGTACCAATAAATGTTCTTTTAGCAAAATGGGTGGTATTAAAAACTTAATTAGGAGCATTATTTCAAAGAATCAATGAGAATCTTAATTAAAATTTTATTGAATAAAAAATAATTAAGTTTTACTAAATAGAATTCGAGTTTATTTGATTTGTTTTGAGTTAGTATAAGAGCAATTAATAAAATTAACCTTAGAATCAATTTTCAGATGAAATATATAGTTATAATATGTAGAACTTTGGAGGAAGAGAATCTGCTTCGAGCATAGAAGTTTAAAGTTATTAATTAGAAAATGAGAAATAAAAAAAAGGATTGGAAATATCAAATAAATAATAAGATTGTAATAAGTATCAGAGACTAAATAATTCTTGATTTATATAATAGATATATAAAATATTTAAGATTATATCAAATATAAATTTAGAAAGGCTTTCTAAATAATAAGTATGTGTAAATAAAAAGAAGAAATTGATAAAAAATAAATAGAAAACGTATATATATGATAGTTATTGAAGGATTGATTATTCAATTATATAATTCTTTTAATTTAAAATGGAATGTAGAGTTAAGTTAATATGAATGATGATCAATGAAAAACCTCTTTTAATTTTTTAACGATCAATTATAAAATTATGTTCTAAACAACCAGCAGTATAAATTCATAGCAATCTCCAAATAGATTTAAGTTTAAATCTAAAGTTAGGTAAGTTATTAGTAGAGATTTAGTTTTTTTAATGACACAATGGTACCAGCAATGACAACCAAAATTACTTTATAATACAAGGAATTTTTACGAAATATGATTTCATGTGTTTAAGATAAAGCCTCGTTTGTAAATTTTCCTGAATTTGATTAACTAAAATCATAACAATTAGCAGTATCGATATAGAGTTGTTATAATCCAAAATATAAGAGTACAGGAGTAGAGGAAACAAAAGAAGCATTTTAAGATTTATTAGATGAGATAAAGTAAACAATCAATAGAAAGTAATATTAATATGTATATTTGATAGGTATCCCTTCATAAAAGTATTTCGATAATAAATAAGTCATTCTGATCATTACTTATAAATATAACTTTATTAGCCTGAAGTGCATTCAGTTGTATTGTATTCTAGGTAATTTTCAAAAGAGTAGATCACTCCTAAATTAATAGCTGATTTGGTGTGGCTTCATCTTAGAAAATTTAATTTAACAGTCAATGTTGATTGTCCAATAAAGAATGTAGTTCCTGTTTGTGAAGATGGAATATAAAGAAATATTTTAGAGGGACTTTAAGTTACAGTCCGTTAGAGAGAAACTCCAACATTATAGTCAGCATAAACTCCAACAAAATAAATAGTCATAAGAACTTCATTTTGTTAATAAGGAAGTGCATAAAAAAGCGCTTCTAAACTAGATATTTATAAGAGTACAGAAAACATTAGAGATATAGAAAAATCAGTAAGAGTTTATTTTTCTCCTACTAAATCATAAGCATGGATGACATAAACTAATATTTCATAAATTGATCTCTCAGGTTAAAAATAAAGAGCTTAATCTCCTGAGAAAAAGTTTACAGTGAAATTATTCAGTTAAACAATTCCAATTAGTTGTTTTGATGAAGCTAAATTTATTGATTTAGTTTAATAAGTCAATGCATATGAAATAGAAATTACAGGAAATTGTATTTAAACAACTAAAACATAATTAAATGTTGATGAACTTTTAGATGATAATACAGATACTGTATATGTTTCAACTAGAGTTGAAAGGAATGATGTTATCAAATGTATTGTTAAAGCTCCAGAAGATGCTACTATTAATGTAACTAAAAATATTACTGAAACTTTAACTTTTGACATTAATGAATAAGCTTTTGTATTTTATGGTAGAGACAAATAAGAATATCTTATTGATGTTAGTAAAAAAGATTGCTTTTCTTAAAAAAGAACTGTTTTTTTACAAGGAAACACTGATGTGAAAATTGAATTCGATTTAGTTAGTTGTGTTGAAACTACATTATAATTTAGAGCTTACAATATTCTATTAAGAAGTGGATAACACAAAGATATTGAAAATTGTAGACTTGAAATATTTTAATCTGATTAAGCAGATTAAGAACCTATTGTTGGCATTACTAATGAATAAGGATTATATAGTTGTCCAGGATTAATGTTCAAACAAGTCAGAGTTCATGCTTAAAGAAAAGGATTCTTATAAGTTTCTTATGATTTTGATGTTCTTGCCAATTCTACTGGTTAACTACTTAATATTCCTATGATTCCAGATTATTACAGTCTTATTAATCAATATCATATCTTAATTTATGTTCCTAATAAAAATAACTTTTAATTAGATTTTGCACTTGTTTGTCCAGGTATTTTATTTATTCTATTTTAAGATGGGGCAAAAATAGATTCCAAAAATAGATAACATAATATCATGAAATCAAAGTTAGAGATTAATAGAATTAATTAATAAACTATGTTATGGAACTTTTCTGTTCATGTATAATCTTTAGATCCTTTTTTACCTGATAATTGTTTTTAGTTCTTCATTAATAATTAAAAACCTAAACGTACTCTACTATGTTAAGAGCCATTGTCACCTTAATGTAAAGAAAATGGAGTCAGTAGTGCTGCAAAAGCATCATGTTTTAAAACTGTTAATTTGAATGAGATGTTTTTAAAAACTAGAGTAATGTAAACAGAAATTAAAACTTTTGTCAGACAAGAGAGTGATGTGATAGCTTAAAAGATCAATAATTATTGTGCAGAAGAATCTGTTCGAATATTTGTTACATTTGGACACAAAGTTTTGGAAACTTTTATGATATAAAGCAATTTGCTTATGCAGAATGAGAAATGTTTTGGAGTGATTGATTGTAAGTTTTAATGTAAATAATTAAAGTGGATAAAAGAATGTTCATAAGAGATAACGAGGTGAGCCAACAAAACATAAAAAGAAATTTATCTAAGATGCCTACATTTAAAAAAGAGTTAAAAGGAGGAAATGAGGATAGAATAATGACAACAATTTTATCGCATATAACAAATCAAAAGTTTTAGGAATGAGATTAATATTATAATTTACTATTAATATATTTGAATATTTAATATCAATCACTAGATCGTGAATGAGAACTCGAGGAACTCTTTCTCCTTTTTTTCTTCGACTTTTTCTTTTCACTACTGGAGGAAGAGCTAGAAGATCGATGCTTTGGATGTTTTTTTTTCTTTTTTGAATGGCGCCTAATGTCACATGTTCTTATACCTGGAGTCAGAGTAGGAACGTCGATTGAGACGACAATTTCGGGCACTAAATAAAATGATATTTATAATTACAAATGCCCCTATTTTCCACATTAATAGCATGCACCATCTTTTTTCTTTGCTCTTGCTAACTCGACAATTAGGTTTCTTCCATTAAAGTCTTACATGTTCATTAATCTAACAGCATTAGATGCGTCTTCAGGCTTGGCATAAGCCTGTACCCTAAATGCCAAACGGTCCATGTCTTACGATGAAACAAAATCGCCCTTTCCAAGAAAACTCTTGAATTTCTCCATGTCTTGCAAATTCGCTCTTTATTTCCATTTCTGATTCTTTAGCAGAATATCCTGTCACATAGATTCGATTGGCCTCCTCTTTTTTATGCGATGGTGAATCCGATGACATTTTTAAAAATTATTTAATTTAATGAATGATGTTTAGATCACAATACTGAAATAGAAGCATTTTATATAAATATACATTAAGTATAATTTAATAAATAGAATTGCTGTAATTCAAAAAGAATATTATATTAAATGTCTTCTTTTTTGTGATACCATAATAAAATGTTATCAATTATGTCCATTATAGTATTGAATTAGTAAAAATAAATGATAAGTGTATTTGATTCTAGTACATTAATCTAAATACCTGTTCAGAATATATCAGAGGTAATTATTTAATTAATGTTCTTTTCATAATTAACACCACATACAGTGGCATCGTTATAAGGCACAACAATATAGCAGCTTAATCCGTCAAAAGACTCGAGTGGTTTAGCAATAGCGAATATATGTTTCAGCGAAGGCGTTCATTATTGGGAAATCGTATGCCCTTTTAATACAGATGGAGTGAAAGTAAGGCGTAGTCCTAATTGCAGATTGGCATATCCAAATAGTCATCTCCAAGTGAAAATTTTGAGGGACACCTATTCGAATTTAAAACGACAACTTAGAGAGTGGTGGGTGTGCTTCTTAATTTCAACGAGCAATCATTGTAATTCTACTTGAATGGAAATCTGAGTACAAACAAAGGGTTACAAAAAGGAAGTCTAGTTTAATGTGCATGGTACCCTTGTGTTAGGTTATCATAATATGGAAATTCTGTGTATTTGACAATGAAATATGAAGATCGAAGTGTAGTAGAACATTTAGAACAAGTATACATTTAGACTTAGGAAATATTACATCGAAATCCTTAATTTTCGATAAATAAGTATTCATAATATGATATAGATAGAAATCAAATTCATTTATATGAAGATCGATTAGTGTCTGTACGAAATTGTCCTTTGTTTGGATAATAAATTCTTAAAGCAGAATTAGATATTCTTATAAAGATGAATTTAATTATTTGCAATTATCATTAAGACAATGAGATAGTATATTTAAAATTAGATGAATAAACATCGAAGAAACTTAAAAGGGTAAGATAGTATTTAAAACATTATATGAGAAAGTTAAGAGATAAATTTGAAAGTAAACCTAAAGAATAGAAGAAGGATTAATTATTATAAGAAATTACATAGATGTTACCTAATAATGAGGATATTATTTAGGAAGAAAAAAAGGATGAATTTGAATTTAAATATTCAATAGAATAATGCAAGATAGCTGATAGAATAATTGTTTAATTAATTGAATAATTTGAAGATATTACAACTATTGATTCTGCAAAAACGAGATTATTAACATTTGCTGATCATCCTGCAACAGAAAATCCATTTAATGTTGTAGAATATGGAAAATATTTATAACCAGGTTGTGGAGTAAAATATGCATATTGTGATGATGAAATTAATAAAAATGGAGTTAGTCATTCTAAATTAATATTGCGAAGTGAAATTACAGCATAAGGTTAAAGAATTCCATGTAAAAGTGATCGTTATTTCTCTCTCAGAAATAATGATTAGATAACAATATATAATGGTGAAGCAGAACTATTTAAAGTAATTGATGTAGATTTAAGATAATTGGGACCATATTAAAAAAATAAAAAGAAAATTGAAGTTTAATCTGAAGAAACACCAAGTCATATATATAAAATATTGGAAAGCTATATAACAGGAGAAACAGAATAATTACCATTATATGATTAAACATTACTTGAAAAATTAATTGGAATGGGTTTTGATGAATCTACTTGTAAAGAAGCACTTATTTAAACTAATAATAATTTTGAAAATGCACTTGATATTGTTAGTAGTACTACTGGAGAATGGTAATGTACTATATGTACTTTATTAAATAAAGAAACTAATCAAAATTGTGAAGCATGTGAAGCATAAAAACCAGAAGAATAACAAATTGAACAATTTATTATTAAATAATAATTATAAATCTAATAAGATTAAGCAGAAGTAGAAGAAAATGAAGAAATTAATTCAGATATAAAAGATAAAATTACTAAAGGTAGTATTGATCATGTAACTATTATTCATTGGAATAGTAATAATACTATGTTTCCTATTCTAATAGCTAGTATACATAATAAAAATATACTCTCTATTAAATTTATTTCATATTCTTCAAATTACTTAGATCAATTTTTTATCAATGATGATGGATATTATTGTGTTTTAACCAATTGTTGGAGTAAAAATAAAGATTATTCACTATTATTGTAATCAGAAACCAGTAGATAAATTGTTGAAACTTTAGCGCCTCTATATAGCAAACATTCTAAGAAATTAGAAATGATAAAAGCTGATCACAAAGCTATATAAGTAGAACATGATATTTAATCTATTGATACTGCTATATGGAATAATAGATTGTATATATTTTTGCTTTGTGATCAAATCTTTAGTATTTATGAAATCTCATAAAATTAAAAAATTGAATTTATTAAATTGATTTAAGTTGGATTCAATTATAAATTGCTCATATCAAAAACTAAATGTCTTGTCATTGGTTAATCTAAGAATTTTGTTATAGATGCTCATTTAAATGTTTCAGAAATTTCAGAAACTATTTCAAATGCTTATATTAAAGATAATATAATCTATTATGAGAGCAATAATCAACTCAAATAAATTGAAGATAATGCTGAAATTTTAGAGAATAATATAATTCAAAGTGAAGAAGTTTAAATCTTTTAAACTGTTATTGATGATATTCATACATAGAAATTTTATATTGAAGATAAATTCATTCATATTCATATCAAAGCTATTTTTGAAGGTCCAATCGAAGAACCAAAATAAATTCTATTAATGAATAGTCCTTTAACTGTTAGTGATCCATAAAAATTGGCACTTACTGTACATTCATTCAAAGGAGCTGCCTTCAATGATTAAACATTTGTTACTTAAATGCTTTATGATAATGTTAAACCATTTTCTAGTAACTATCCAAAAACATAATTTATTTTTAGAAACCAATTTGATGAAGTTATGCTTGTAGATCATGTTATTATCAAAAGTGAAACTACAAATATTCTAAGAGGATTCCCTATTGGAGCAGGACTAATATTCATTTCAAAAGAAGAACATGAATTAAGCGATACTTCAGAATTTGATAATTTTGATAAATAACAATATGAAAAATGGAAATTAAATCATTAATGTTTATATGCTAATGAACCAGTTGGATATTTTGAATTTGAAGCTGATTCTAAAGAAGCTATATGTTAATTAGAAGTTATTAGACCTTGTAAATATATTATGCTTAAACCTACTAATTTCAGAAAAACACCTCATGATCATACAGCACATTTCTAAACCAATTCTATTGAAATAAAAGGTTTTACTGCTTATGGTAAAGAAATTCCTAAAACTTAAAGTGAATAATCTAATATTGGAGCTATATCAGAATGCTAATTATTAAATTAACTCAGATAAAGAATTGAATTACCTGATAAATTAATGGTTTAATGCAAATATCAAGGTATCAATGGATATCCTAGTAATGGTATAATTGAATTTGATACTGTGTTTTCAGGAGATTTCATTATCAAACCTTATAATGATTCATAATATCAATTATTAAAAATTATTGTAACTGGTAAAAAATACAATAATTTATAAATCAATGAGTTAGATAATCTTATTGAATAAGTATATCAAAAAAAACCAGGTGCCTTGACTGTTCTTAATTTGTTTATGAAGAAAGAATCTAAAAAAGTTTTAGAACTTATGAATTTATATAAATTCATCCTTGGAAATGTTTTATCTTAAGATGTTAATGAATAAGTCACTGAATTTTTCTGTTTACTCTAATAACATAATGAATTTCATGATATCCTTATTTAGGTGGCATAATAAATATTAAACAAGATTGAAAAAATAGTCTTAACAGAAAGTGGTTTAGAATACTTTTTAGGATTAATCACCTATACAGCAAAATTTAAAACACAAGAAATTACAGATATGGCAATGAAATCTTTATTATTTGCTTTACAAAAATTAAAAACATAACAACATAAAGATACATTCTTGTTTTCTACTAAATTTGGAGGACCTTAGGGGCAAGTTTAAATCGAAGAAATAGATGAAACTTTAATTTAATAAAATGGAAACTAAAAGTCTTTAATATGTCAAAAGGATCCTCTATCTTAGATTTTAATTATGCAACTATCAAATAAATAATAAATTAGAAGATTTGAAGTCAATCTCTTAGGAGAATTTGAAATTGAAAAGTTATCCTTGAGATTTCAATAAACATCAAATTACGTTAAATTTAGAGTTTAGGTTTGGGTAGATAATCTAGTATTGGATTAAGTATTTGATGAATGGACTTTTGTTTAATTTACTGATTATGTACATAAAAGTGCCAATTATCATAATTATAATTGTTTACACATTGCACTAAATGGAGTGAGAGCACGTAAATTATTGGTTCAATTAACTTTGGGAAGTGACAATTATTACTCAAAACAAGCAGCTCAATTATAAATACCATAAAATTATTTAACTGTTATTCCAGAATTTTATGGATCTCTAATAAATGCTGAATTAAGTCCTTTAGAAATCACTGAAGATTTTAGATATAAGACTACTTTATCCTTAGGAGATACTCTATACTATGTTTATTAATCAGATCAATCAATACTCATGGATTCATATAATGTTTATAAAAAAACTGATTTGACTGATCATTACATTGTAATGTCAACAAAATCATTAAGGAGAAATGCTGATTACTTAGAATAAGCTATTTATAAATTACAATCAGAAATGTAATTAAAAGAAAAATGTAAATTATAAACTAGTCATCTTTAGAGCCTTATAGAATAAACTCAATTAGAATTTTTGAAAGTTGCACCTCCAAGAAATTATGAAAATAATTCAAATTTCTTGACCGTATTTTCATCCCTTCTATTGAGAATGCTTATTGCTGTATCTGGAAAAGTACCTGATGCTATATAATTTATTCAACTTATCATATCATTAGGAGATTTAAAAGGTGTTACTGATTTAGCTTTATAATTCATTCAAAAGAAAGTTAAGTAACAAATTCCAGATTAAGAATGGAATGATTTGATATTAGAATAAATTACAAGTCAAAATACTTTGAAGAAAAAATTATTACATTAATTACCAATTCCACTATTAGAATCATTAAAATAATTAATTCTATTAAATGATGACATTTTATATGAAGCTTTAGTAAATTAATTATAAAGAATGCCTTAATAAATATTGACAGAGGATGGTAATCCAGAGAATGAAAAAATATTAGTATTGGTCCTTGAATATCTTGTTAATGATAAAAAGTTTAGATTAAATTTATTGTAGAGTGTTTTACCTAAATGTACAGCCCTTCAAATAAAGAATTCCTTTAATCAAAAAATTTTTACTGATTTATTAACAAAAGGATTGTTATAACCTGAAAAATTAAAAACTCTTTTAGACATGCTATTTTAACCAAAATAATTGGAAAGTAAATATACAGATTGGGCAGCTACTCTTTAATTAAGTGATCAAATTAATAACATTTTGCAAATAGAAAAGGAAAGCTTGATGTATATATCAAAATACATCATTTACTTTTGTTAAACTTATATAAAGGATAATGTTGAACAATTAACAATTGATAATTTACTTTTGTTATTTGATTTTCTAACAAGAAGCGTTAAAAAGGTAAATAAATTAAAAATAAGAGGAAACAATAAATAATTGACTGATTTCGAGGATTTCTTATAAAGATAACATATTTAAATATGCTATCCTGATACAATAAATAGATTAATAATTTTATTAGAG
The DNA here is from genome assembly GCA_905182985.1 of Paramecium sonneborni. Taxonomy (NCBI): domain Eukaryota; phylum Ciliophora; class Oligohymenophorea; order Peniculida; family Parameciidae; genus Paramecium; species Paramecium sonneborni. The sequence goes on along the minus strand of CAJJDN010000031.1, from coordinate 310,426 downwards.
AAATCAGAGAATTATCAAATTTGGAATAAAGTATTAAAAGTGATATTGATGATAACTCCTCAACTTTAGAATGAATTATAAATATATGATAGAGTTATTCAGTCATATATAGGATGTAAATAGAAATTATTGATGAATGAATTATTATAATTGACTTTAAATTTAGCTTAATAATAAGTGCAATAAAATTAAACATGTTCTCAAATAATTGATGCTTTACTTCCACATTTGGGATTAACTGACATTAACCATATATTTATAGTATTCTCATAAGAGGTTTAAAATATATATTTGAATAATGTGAACAATTTGCTCAAATATATAGGAATGTATCTACCATATATAGGAGGAAGAGATGGAATAATTAATGCTGATAGTCAAATGATTTAATAACTAGAGCTCTGTTAATCAATGATTTATTTACTTGTGTAAAGTGAATAAACACTAATTCAACTAAATGAAAATCCAGATTTGAATCATTTAATTGAATGGTACTGTTTGAATTCATATAATGCAAATACAATGCATTCATATGCTAGTTAATTACTAAAATAGATTAGTGATTCATTAGATTAATTATTTGAACTATTGCCTTGTAAATAATATATGTTAAAATAATTATTCTAATAATAATACATCATAGATAATGTGATAGTGAATTAATATGAAAATAATTAGATAACTTCATATACTGCACATACATATACAACACAGATTTTAGAAGTTATTCAATAATAATTTGACAAATATTTAACATCAGATGATGTTGCATAACAATTTTAATCTGATATTTATCATTATTTAATAAATAAAATTATCAAGGAGAAATAGCCAACATAGGTATAATTTTTAGAAGAAGAATTCGGTAATAAAATGAAAGTATTCAATTTACCAGGCTAAAATGTTTCTAATTTAGATTGGCCATTGCATAAAAAAGGAGCCAAGAGCAGATTAGTTCTTATTACTCTTCCTTAGGGAATGAGAAGTGAATATTAAATGGTATTCTAATTAGATAATGAAATTGAAATAAAAAATATCAAATTAGGAATTCAAACATTTACTACTGACTTTGCTGATAAATAATTAGGTACTCCAAGTAGCATCTTACTTGAAGTAGGAAAATCCTTAGAAGAACTATATCCAATTGCTGAAATGTAATTAATTAATGATGAACATTATTCACAATTTTAAGTCAAAGTTTTTTGTTATAATTCATAAGTTATGGATAAATAACAACTACCTATGGGATAATCTGTCAAATTCATAAGTTTTAGAATGAGATAATAATATGTAGAATAATTGGATATGTCTAGAACTATTAAAAAGTTGTGTTTAGGTATAAGTTTTATTTCAGTTCTTGGTTATGCTGCAAATAGATAAAAAGTTGATTTCATATATAACTTATAAGAAAAGGCAGCTATTGATATTTTATCTAAATTTTGCAAACCAAACTATTAGAAAACTTTATAACATTTAGCTAATGATTCAATTGTATTGGAGTAACTCTAAAGTAATATAAATAAATTTATGAATGCTCTAAATTCTTACTCATTTTAATTAAGTCCTTTGATTCTTGCAATTGCTAAATATAATCATTAGGTAGGAGATTGGTTGGTTGAAAAGTTGATGGAATATCCTGAATAATCTCATAGTAAATTATTAAGTTAAATTATTTTGGAAGGAGAGCACGTCCATGATAGATTCTTAAAATTACACCGTCATCTTTTTGAAAAACTTATGGCTCTACAAATTAATAATCATTAATAATAAGATCTTTTATGGTATGAGAAATTAGCTCAACATTTTATAGAATCTTATTGCAATGTTCTTTTATTATAAAATAGTAAGTTAAAATAAAGAGAATTAAGTTTAAATATTAACAAAAATGATATCATTCATCTAATTGAATTATTTTAATTATTGCATAATAAACATGCAAGACATTTACTTATTAAATTAATTGTTACAATTACTTACCTCCCACATCCTTATTAATAAATTGAAGAAATTGAATAGATATTGTAGTTTACTTTGGATAAGAGTAGAACTTAACCATATTTCTTTGAAGTTCTTGGACCATTGGCACTAGGAAATAGAGTTAGTATCGATTGGATTATAAATCAATTGGACTCTATATTTGGTAAATTTGAACTAAATTATGTTATCTAATTCTTTTATACTCTATCAACAAATAAATAGATTGCTGATCATCTTCTGAAATATCTTTTACCTCTTTACAATCAATTGATAGAGGAACCTACTAGTAAAACAATTTTAAAATAAATGGATGATAAAACAGTTGAATTAGTAGCAAAATTCATCAGTTACATGGTATAAAAATATCATGCAAAATTCATAATTGAAGCATTAATTAGAGATATTGGTAGATTGGAAGGGAATAAAGATATGAAGTTTGTTCGATCTTTATTAGTTCCTATTCTTAACAGTGAAGATTATGTATTTTTGAAAATTCAATTTGAAGATCAAGGTAAATATATTTTAGATCCAAAATTAATAGTAACAAAATAGATTGATAATAATCAATGCTAAGATGAATTAGTATTTGATTCATAATTACTTACAATAAAATAAAGGGATCAATTATTTGGATATGTGAGAGAAACTTATTGGAGTAAGGTAGCTTATCAAAAAAATGATGGAGATTCAGATATGCTCCCACATTTGGAAGATAAATTCTTCAATTCAACACCTTAAATGATGATTATTAATTATAGAATTAATAATGTAGACAAAACTATTATTTTATATCATAATGTAAAATGCACAAAAACAGATAAATTAGATTTAACATATAGTTGGAATTAGGGTAAAATGAAAGTTTTTTATTTCAATGAAAATAACTTAATTGTAAATCAAGATATTGACATAAATGCTTAAATTGAAATATATGATGAGTAAGGCACCTTAACATTCCAAAATAAGGATTAAGTATTTTTGGAAATTGAATATGTAACAGGAGAGCCCTCAAGAATTAATTTAACATCTTTAAATTTAAAGGATCAAGGAACCTTAGATAATTTAAAGATTGAATATTATATCTCTGGAATTAGACCTTAAAAATAGAAGAAAATGTTACCATAAATTAACATACCATAAGATACTACTAGTTTACTTTTCTCTAATTATGAAACCAATCAATCTTTGTAATATTACAGTGTTGTTCCTGTCTATTAATTACCAAGCTCTTTAAAATTGTGTGAATTAAAATAATTGGTTTCTTTTAACAAATATAGTTTAAAATAAGAATGTAATTTATTTGATAAACAGACTAAATTAAGTGAATTGCCTACAAATCAATAAAATATTATTGAATTGGTGATCAATGCAAGGGAATTTATCGACAATATTCAACCAAAAACTTCAACCTTCACATATCCATAATAATTAACAATATTTCCAATGTTTGAAGAACTTAATGGAGTAAATGCTATGTTATCAGTTATTAGAGAAGGTATTGGATAATGGAAAAACTAATAGAGAGCCAATGCTTGGCTTTAATTTTTGAATGAATTATAATCATTTTGCTAATTACCTAACTTTTTCAATTTGTTTATGAAGAATTAGCAATGTGTAAATTTATTATTTGATTTAATTGCTGGGCCTCCAGATTCAAACAATAATAAGAAATTAGAAGAGGAAGAATAAAATGCTGTCAAATTCATTTATACTACTTTAGTTAATGTATTTAGTGCTAGTAGTGGACCTGAAGTAAGAATAAAGGCTTTGGAACAAAATTTAATTAAATAAATTTTAGACAGAATAGCTTTGGTTAGTAGGGAGACTAAGAGGGTATTTAGAAATGTAGTTGAAGAATAAGTAGTTTAGGAATCACCTTAAAAAAATAACTCTTTATAAAAATCTACAAAATAAAAAAGAGGAGTAGGATATGCAAGTGATAATACAGGATAAAATTAAAAATGGAATACCATAGAATATGTGGAGAAAAAAACACAAAAATCCTTATAATTGATAGGGTTACTAGGTATAGTTGAATCATTTTTTGATTTTTAACATTGGCATCCAAGCGAAGAATTATTACATAAATTAAAAAATACATTATTTGAAAGTGCACTACTTCCTTTATTAGAAAGTGCCTTTAGAAGTGGTTCACTTTTAGAAATATCAAAAGAATTTGACTTATATTGTAAGTATTTAAAGATAGTTTAATCAATGTCTCATCATAAAGTATTGGCTAGTGTTTTCTTAAAGATACCAGAATAATATTATCCCCCTTAAACATAATCATTATTTGAATTATTAACTTCGTTGGCAGATACTTCAAGAATCTTTTTAGATTGTTTTTCAAATAATCGAAAGAAGAATGAAGATGAAGAACATTCTTTTGAGATTGCAAAAATGATAATAGATACTCATAAACGTATGGAGAATTGTATAAATAAAATGAATGATAGTGGTAGCAGTAGCAATGAAGAAGATGAAACAGAGCAACTAAGAAAATAGAAAGAGTTAGCAAATGAATTAATAACATAAATTCTATCAAAATAATTAGCAGAAGCATACAGAACATTGTTGTCTGATTTAAGATTCAGTTATATAGATATGAAAGTAAGTGGTAGATATAAACATCATTATTCTGGAAATATTTCAACTCAAATAAATCAAGATAAAATAGTAAGATTGGCTTAAGAATTTGCTGATATGTCAACATCATTACCAATAGAACATACAAATGCAATATTTGTAAGAGCTGACAAAGAACGTGTAGATGTGATGAAGGCTCTTGTTATGGGTGCAAAAGGAACTCCATATGCACATGGTGCTTTTCTTTTTGATATATATGCAGATGACTCATATCCAAATGCTCCTCCTAAAATGAATTTATCAACAACTGGAAATGGAAAAGTGAGATTTAATCCAAATTTATATAGTTGTGGAAAAGTATGTCTATCTCTTTTGGGTACTTGGAGAGGAAATGCGTCAGAAAATTGGGATCCAAAAATCTCTACTTTACTTTAAGTATTGGTATCTACTTAAGCTATTATAATGAGTGAAGAAGTATATTTCAATGAACCAGGATTTGAATAGGAGGCAAATACAGAAGAAGGAGAAAAGAAAAATGAGGGATATTCAAATATTGTGAGATATTGCAATATAAAATATGCTATGATAGATTAAATTAGAGATCCTCCTAAAGGTTTTGAAACCATTATTAGGAGACATTTCTATTTAAAGAAATAAGAAATCTTAGAGGAATGTAATAAATGGATTGAACTTGCAGATACAAAGGAAGCTGTATATATAGGATTATTGAACGATCATAATTCTAGTTGGTGTAGTGAATTTAAAAAGAATAAGAAAGCATATCATAAGAAATTGTGTGAAGCTGTAAAAGAATTAGAAGAAGAATTAAATAAAATATAACCACCTTCTGCTATTGATTTAGAAGGTTCTAGAGTTTTAAAGACTCATATTAAAAAGTAACCAAAAGTGAAAAATGTAAAAGACGGAATGGCTAATTTAGATGAAGTAGATGTTACATATACAAAGATATAATAGAAGGAATTTGAAGCTAATGATGAAAATGTTTTAGATAGATGGAGTAGATACATAGGAGCAATGGGAATGGATGCAGTTAAAAAACAAGCAAATAGCTGTGTATTAATATCAGGGATTGGTGCTTTAGGTATTGAAGTAGCAAAAAATATTGTTTTATCTGGAGTTAAAATGTTAACTATTCATGATGAATCAAAATGTTCTATTTATGATCTTAATGGATAGTTTTTTATTGAAGAAAAAGATATTGGTAAAAATAGAGCTGAAGTAAGTTGGGAAAAATTACAACAGCTCAATTCATATGTTAGAGTAAATTATGAAACAGGAGAATTACTTAATATTGATCTCACAAAATATAATATTATTGTTGTTTGTGCTTCATATCCAAATGATATATTATTCAAATTATCATTTTTATGTCGTTAACACAAGGTTAAATTAATTATTAGTTCTGTTGATGGAGTTTTTGGAAGAGTTTTTAATGATTTTGGTTAATCATTCATTGTTGAAGATAAAAATGGTGAACAAACAGTTGATTATATCATAAAATCAGTTATTGATAAAGGAGATAATAAAATGCATTTTGAAATTACTGGAAAACATGAGTTTTAAGATAATGATGTAGTTATGATTGATAACATAGAAGGAATGATTGATTCAAATGGAAATTCTATTAATAAAACCTTATAGAAAGTTTAAGTTATCAATAAATCAGTATTAGAAATACAATTAAATGGATACTCCAAATATATTCGTAATGGAACTATTAAATTAGTTAAAGTACCTATAGAATTATCTTTCATGCCTTATAATCAAGAATTTATTGATAAACCAATTTATGATCCCAATATGTCAGAATATGATTTCATTAAATTACAAAATACTGAATAATTACATAATCTTTATAATAATAAAGAAATCAAAGATTAGAATTTTGAATCCTTATTCAAACATTATTCAACTTTGGGAGAATTTTCTCCTTTGTCTGCTTATTTAGGAGGATTTGTTTCTTAAGAAGCTATAAAGGGAATAACAAACAAATTTACTCCAGTTTAGTAACTCTTTTATGTTGATTGCACTGAAGTATTATAAAAAGAGATACCTAAAGATGTTAAAACAAATGAAAGATCATTAAGTAGATTCTTAGGAATTGAGATTTCTGAAAAATTAGAGAAATCTAAAGTATTTATGGTTGGATGTGGTGCAATAGGTTGTGAATTACTTAAAAATTTTGCTATGCTTAATTTAGGAGTAAAAGGTTGTCTTACAATTACAGATCCTGATCATATTGAAGTGAGCAACTTAAATAGATAATTCTTATTCAGAGAAAAACATCTTAGAAAACCAAAATCTTAGACAGCTGCTGCTGCTGTAATTTAAATGAATCCATTTTTAAGAGATCACATAATAGCAAGACTTGATAAAGTTCATGATTCAACTGAACACATATACACAGATCAATTCTTTGAGGATTAAGATATAATTGCTAATGCACTTGATAATGTTGCTGCTAGAAGATATGTTGATAAAAGATGTGTAAATGCTAGAAAACCTCTTTTAGAATCTGGTACTCTTGGACCAAAAGGTCATGTATAATGTATCATTCCATTTTAAACTGAATCTTATGGTAGTTCTAATGATCCTGTAGAAGAGGGAGAAATTCCATATTGTACATTAAAAATGTTCCCAGAAGAAACTTTTCATTGTGTAGAATTTGCAAGAGATAAATTTGGTAAACATTTTTCAGCAAGGCCCAAACAAATAATAAAAATGATGGCTGATGATTACATTCCTAGCTTAGAAGATAATAAACCTTTAAGAGAAAGTATTAAATTATTCAAAAATAAACCAATTTCCTTTTAAGATTGCATAAAATGGGCAAGAGGTAAATTCTAGAAATATTTTGTCAATGATATCAAATAACTTATGTATACTTATCCAGAAGATGCTAAAACTAAAGATGGTAATCTATTTTGGACTATGCCTAAACGTCCTCCTAAACCTATTTAATTTGATCCTGACAATGAAATTCATCAATAATTTGTATCCACCTTTGCTTTTCTCAGAGCCAAAATGTTTGGTCTTTAAACTGACAAAGATTGGAGAACTAAAACTTTTAGATAATAAGTAGCATAATAAGCTAATCTAATCAATTTCCTTGAATGGTAACCGAGTGAAGAAAAAAAGAAGGTACTTATATTTTATTTATTTATATTTTTAGTCTATCTCTGATAAAGTTAAAGAGCAAGGGTAAAAAGAAGAAACAGAAGAAAATGAATCTAATCAAAACTAAAGTACTTAAGAAGAAACCCAACTATTATTTAAATAATTTAGATAATTATTGCCAATTACTTTACTATCAGATGAATTCGAAAAAGATAATGATCAAAATGGACATATAGATTTCATTCATTCTTTTGGCAATTTAAGAGCAGCAAATTATAAATTAGAATCAATGGATTGGTTAACAGTAAAAATAAAAGCTGGACGTATTGTACCTGCATTAGCTACTACAACTGCTGTTGTTGCAGGTTTATAAACAATAGAATTAATAAAGACTCTTAAAAATGTTTAAATTTCTAATATGAAAAATGCATTTGTAAATCTTGCCATTCCATTTGTGAAACTTACTGAACCAGGGTTGGTACCAAAGAAGAAAATCAATGAAAAAGTGACTGTAACGTTATGGGATATATGGACTCATGAAATTTCAAAATAGACTACTTTTGGATAGTTGTTTGAAATTTTGAATTAATAATATGATCTTCATCCTAGAGATGTTTTTTTGAAGGCTTAACCAGTATACATGGATATCATGTATGCAAAAAAGCCAGAAGAAAAGAAACACTTTTTGGATTAGCCAATAATAAAACTATTAGAAATATAAGTATGAATATTATTAATAATTAGAAATATGTTGATTTGACTATCAATTTTACATTAAACATATAGAGTTAAGAAATTATAAAGGGAATACCTTAAGTCAGATTGGTTTTAAAATGATACAGATATTTTAACACAATATAAATCATAAAATATTATTTTGTTATATTTATGATTCAATATCTCTATTATTAGAAGTAGTTGTCTTCTAATTCATCAATAAATGTGAAATAAGCAATAACAGCAGTAATGTCATCACAACCAAATTTAAGATATGGTAAATCTCCAATTTTGGAATTGGTTTTCTTTTATTTATTCATTTCATCCCATCTAGATCTACATTCAGTAACCTATTTAAATTCTAAAGAACTACCAATGCTTCAGCTGCACTTTCTTTTGGTTCATGTTTCAATACAAACCCACAGACTTCAGCACTGCTCATCACATCCCATACTCCATCTGATCCAATAACCATGAATTTATCTTATTTGGTTAATTCTATATGTTATACTTCAGGTTCTGAAATCAAACCTATTTTCTTAGCTTACAAATCTCCTAATCTTTATTTATAATTTTTAATTTTAATACGTTCTAGTCATTGCAATTCCTGGTCCTTCATCATCTGCCCAAATACGATATGGTCCAACTGGTTAACCGTCATGTATCAATCTTTCTATCTTACCACCACATCTTATTATTCTTTCTTTCTCATCTGGTCTAGTTGGTTTATGATCGTATGATAATTCAATGGCTAATTTCTCTTTTGCAGTTTATCTAAATAGTACGGCTCTTGAATCACCCAAATTTGCTATATAACACATGTTCTTAACAACAAATATAGATATTGCACATGTTCCAGAATTACTATAATCTATACCAGATGATCTCAGTTTTGCTTCTGCATTTTTAAAAGCACTTTTTAAAAAGCTTTCTCTTTATTTATCATTCTATAATGCTTTAATTCTCTTTGGATTTTTCTCTAAAAATGTTTAAATATAATCATTTGCTGCTTATGATGCTTCTTTACCGGAAGAACCATGACCATCATACACTTAATATATAAATTTAAATTAACCTGCATAAAAATAACAATCTTCAGTAAATCTCTCCATTGTACAATAGGAATCTTAACATTCAGTTTTTTTAGGACCATATCCCATTTTAGAATGACCAAATAATTTAATTTCTTTCATAGGATTGATCAAAGTTTTATTGAGATTTTATACAACATTTTACTTCTTCTTCTTTTTCTTATTTTTACCACTTTAATTGCTATTACCTCCAAACCAATTAAGAAGAAACATTTATTTTTATATTTATATTTAAATTATTTATTAAAAATGCTACGATTTATATATCAGGGATTCTCAACCTCAGTAAAATAAAATCCATTAAAAAATGGATTCAGATTTGAGAATTAGAATCTAACTTGGACATTTGGTGAATTTGATGTATAGAATAATAATTATTGAGAGACACATTCAAATGCATTAGCATATGGATTGATTGAATAAGGTTGGAAACAAGGAGATAAGTTATTACTCATGCTTGGTAGATCTAATACAAGTGAAGCTGCTACTACATTTGCTGGAGCAGCTAAAGCAGGAGTAATTACAGTACCATTTAGATCCAATGATCCAAATGAAATTGAAAAGACTATAAGTTTAGTCAATCCTAAAGGAATTGTATTTTCACCTAATCAACTGATTGGAGAAACCAAATTTATTGAAATTCTTAAGACTTTAGTACCAGAAACAGCTTAGAGTATTTATTAATATTAATTTGTCTAAAGCTTAATCAGGAGAAAGTCTGAAGAGTAGTAAATTCGCTAATTTGAAATGGTTAATTCATACTGGATTTTACTCTTATCCAGGTACCTATAAATTCAGAGTATTAAACTATTGAAGCCACTAGGAATCATTAGTCTATGCCTCCAGGAACTTCAATCGACTCACTCTCCCAAATGTTACAGGGCCAGTGACTGCTAGAGTTTAAAATGGATAACTATAAACCTACACTTATTAAGACTTAATAAAATTGAGTGAAAAAGTATAGACATCTAAACATGTTATTATATCAGGAGATCCATAAACTGTAACCAACTTTAGCATAGGTAAATCTATGAATCTCTAATTTTATAGTTGTTGGAGGTTTAGAAAAAGGATATAATACTGTTTTAACTGGAGCAGATAAACTTAATAAAGTCTAAAACATTCTTAAATATTACGATAATTATAGTCTTGTAGTAGATGATTCAGTTCTCAGTGAATAACAATAAGTATTATGATAATCTTATTATATCATTCTAGACTGTTGATGTAAGCAACCTTTAAAACTTATTCACTGTTGGAGATGTCAACAAGGCTTAAAATTTGTTCCAAAAATAAGCCATCTAAATTTGATATAATAATACCAAATAAAAACAATTATATTAATAATGGATCAATCTACATCAATTTTGAATCTTAAAAGGGAAAAATTTAGAACTGTCATTCGAAAAGAGTTTATTGAATTATAGCTCAAAAAAAAGAGAATTATTATCCCAGAATAAGAAGATCATGATTTGAATGATAAACTTAAAATTATCAAAAAATAAATGATTGCCATTCAAGAAAATATTGAAAACGATTTTCAAAAGGCTATGATTAAATATTATAATTACTTAGTAGATTAAGATCTCATGAATGAATTACTCGTTTAATTTGAATTGAATTTTCAATAAAACTATCGAATCACCATTTATTGGATTCTTTGCAATCTTACATTTGGAGATAAAATTGGAGCTAGATTTCTATTCGATACTAATTTCGATTTTTTAAAAATACTTTATGTTGATATTAAAAATCCTATTTATATTGAATATGTTCTTGAAATCATTCAAAATTTGCTGGCTGATTATGATATTGATGTTTTCGAATATTTAATGAAAGATGATGAATTATTGCTTATCCTTAATAAAAATGTTAACTTGATTTAAGAAGAAACCTATAATAAATTATTAGTGCATATTTGTGTTAAAATTGTTGAATTTAAATCAATATTGAGTAAATATCTAGTAGAAACCTTATGTTAATTGATGCCTTAATATATTGCATTTTAATGTGCATATATTCTAATTTCAAGAATGGAATCTAGCGATCATCATTTGGTTCTTTATTCAATTAAATATTTGCTAAAAAATTAAGACAATTTAACCGCTATAATTTTGAGGATTTTATAAGAAATAAAGGATTCCCATCTATTATATCAAATATTTGAATAATAAGAAATCAATAATTTTATTTTTAATTTATTTTTGACATCTAATAATCCAAATTGCATTAAATCTTTATTAACTTTATTTTATAATGTAGTTGAATGGGAAGATATCTAATTTTATGTTTGTTAGAAAGATATCTTAAATTTTATAATTCAAATTTCTTTAGATACTGAATATACTGAATTATCCTTAAATGTCTTGGAATTTCTAATTTAAGATGATAAATTTTTGAATGATTATCCATAACTTTTAAATGAAAACTTTTATTCCTCTTAATTACTTAATTTGAATGTCGATGATGCAAATAAATCAATCGCTATTTTAAAATATGTTAAAAGAATGTTAGAATTTGGAGATACGATAAGAGATGATATGTACTAAAATATATTTGCTAAAAATAAAAATAAAGTAACAAATCTATTTTATAATCAGATAGAATTTTTGTTTATGTCTTAAAATGAAGGTCTATCGAGTTTAGCAAAATAGTTACTTTTATGTTATGATTGAATAATTATTATTTTTTAATTTAAAAATTTTGGTATGTTTAAAACTTTAGACGATTTAAAGAAAGGTGATAAGGAAGAGAAATAAAAGAAAACAAGTAATTCTTATGCAGGAGGAGAAAAGAGGTATAAATATAAATGAAATATTATAGTGGATTATCAGTCGAAAATCCTGATGGTTATGATGAATTAATAAATAAAGCGTAATAATATCTATAAAATATATATAGAAAACAAGGAGGTAGTAAGCCTGATACTGATGAGGATCCAAAAGAATGGTGTAAAATTACTTTATGGAATAATGGATTTTAAATTAATGATGGTGAATTCAAAGATATCAATGATCCAGAAAACAAAAAATTCATATCTGAATTAAAATAAGGGTATTTAAATAATGTTAATTGAAAGTAATGTGCCAACAGCTTTACGTTAAAAATATCATAAAGGATTGAGTGTTAAATTAGAAGATAGAACATAAGAAAAATTTGTACCACCTCCCCCTCCAAAATATGTAGAATTTAGTGGATCAGGAGTAAGTTTGGGCTAATAATAATTTGTTTAATAACAATAATAAGTTAAAGTAGATTTAAGTAAGTAAGGTTAAATATAAATCAATCCTAATTAACCTACAACAAATATCTTGGTGAGACTCTCCACTGGAAGTACAATAACATTGACAGTCAATACAACAACAAGAGTCACAGCCATTCAATAACATCTTTTAAGGTATTTTTTTTATTTTTGTTAAGAATGATGAACTTACCTCCTCAAAAATAAATTTAGTTAATATCTGGCTTCCCTCCAAAACCAATTTCAAATATGAATTAAACAGTAGAAGAAGCTGATTTATGTGATTCCTAAATCACTTAAACAGTTATTTGAATTTTAAGAACATAAATATATATATATATAATAAATTATTTCATATTTTTTATGAGTTTTTATTCCCTAAATTGATTATAATAAATTCTAATATGGGGAACAGAAGTTCAAATAATTAACATTAAAAAATTGGTCATGAAGCTAAATGCCCTAATTGTGATCGTAAGTTTGGGCCTTCTACCACATATATCGTACTTAATAGTCATATTGACCATTGTTTATAACATTAATAACCAATAAATAATATTGGATTTCAAATGCCTCAACCTTAAGTTTAATTAGGAGATAATTACATATGGGTGAAATAAAATAATCAATGGAAAAGAGTTTAATCATAAGTTAATGGAGGTTAGATCTAAGTAACATTTTCTATTAAAAAAAATATAGAATTTAAGTGTTCAAGAAATTAAAAGTAGGTCTTTTCCTGAAAAATAAATGTGGTTTAATCTTTAACTTGAAAAATATCGTATTCCTTGGTAACTAGGATCTGATAAGTTGTGTGTCAACATGAATGAATTACTATAATCATCTCTCTTTTCAGCCAAAAGTGTTAATTTTTATAAAGAAGTTAAAGTAGTATTTTAGAACGATAAAGTTTAAGATGCAGGTGGCTTATTAAGAGAATGGTTAACTTTAATTTTTAAAGAAATGTGCAAAGATATCTTTACATTAACTGAAACTAATGATGTTACATATAAAATTGCTAAGCAAAGTCCATATTTTGATTTAGTTGGCTTAGCAATTGCAAAAGCACTTTTTGAAAGAATGACTATCTGTGTTGAATTTGACAGACCCTTAGTTAAAAAATTACTTGATTAAGAAATCTCATTTCAAGATATGTAATATTATGACAAAGGTCTATTTTTGAGTTGGAAATATTTACTTGAAAATTAATTTAATGAAGATGAATTATAATAATATTTTATCTTATGTAAGGATGATGAAATAATTGAATTAAAATAAAATGGAGCTGATATTTTAGTCACTAACTAAAACAAATAAGAATTTGTAGACTTAAGGTAAAAATAATATTTTAATAATTAAGCATTTAATACTATAGTGAAAAAATGATTTAAGAATAGCTTTCTCAAATTTAAAATTCATTATACAAATACATTCCAAAATAATATCTGAATATTTTTACAGCTGAAGAATTTGAAATGATACTTTATGGTGTTTCGGTTGTTGATTTAGATGAGTGGAAATAACATACGATATACAAAACACCATATTCTGAGAATTCCCAATAAATTCAATGGTTTTGGAAAATATTGTCTGAGTTCGATTAAGATTAATTAAAAAAATTTTTACATTATTGCACTGGTTCATATAGAATTCCAGTTAAGTATTTAATTTATCTTTGAATTTTATAGTGGTTTTAGTAAATTAGAGTCAAATAGAGGAATGTATTCAAAGTTTTAAATAGTTCCTATTGATTATAAAAATACTAACTCTTTTCCAATAGCTCACACTTGTTTCAATAGACTTGAACTTCCTAAATATACAAGCGAAGAAATGATGAGAAAATATTTGAGATCAATAGTTCTTAATGATCTCGAAGGTGTTTTTGGTATGGAATGAATATAAAAATAATAATTCATGCTTATTTTATTGTTGTTAAAGATCAATTTTCTCCCTTTCATTGCAACTTCCAATAATGAAATTCAATTTATTATGTTACTTTTTATTATTAATAAATTGATTTTATGATAAAACTGATTAAATAATTAAAATCTTTATTCATGTTCACATAATATTTTTTAACATCTCTTCTTGTCAAAATTAAACAAAAATCATCTAGAAATCAACTTTAAAGTAAAATTATTTTAAAATCATGTGCTGCTTATTTTAATTTAATAATACCAAAAAATTAGTTATTTATTCAATTTAAAATACATTTGCTTAAGCACTACAGTTTATCTGAAGCCATCTAAACAAAAATATTAATTGAATTTATTGATTCCTTAAGAAATACAGATCAAAAATTTTAAGAAACTCAGAAACTCATCTTTAAATATTTAAATCTCAGATTATTTTGATTCTTGAAAAAATTTAAATAAAGAATGAAGACTTTATACTTAAATTAAACTTGGTAAATAGGATGATACGTAAAATATATAGATTTTTAGTATTTAAAATTTGGCTTTGATATTAAAGCAAAATTCTATAGTGCTAATCAGAAATTTGTTAATTTAAATTTTGAAGATCAATATGTTGTAATTAATCTGTAGCATTTATAATTTAGAGAAATTGATAAAAAATTAGGCTAAGATTCAATTTATGACTGCATTTCTCATTAATCATATAATATTTTTTATTTGGAAGAAACAAAAAGCCAGCTATGGATTAATAATCTATCATTCTAATATAAATTTAGTTAAGAAAAGGTTATTTTGTTTTATTTAAGGTGTATATTTTTCAAATTATTATTTACTACTTTAATTAAATTAAATTTATTTACAGAATGTTATTATAATTTAGATGAAAAGTATATTGTATCTTTTGAAAAATATTGTTCATTTGGTCATCGTATTTAAATAAAATGAAAATGTTCTTTGTTTTTTTCTCTTTTATAGAACGCTCATTGAAAAAAGTTAATGAGGTTCACTTTTGTGATTTAATTTATCATGAAAATTAAAAAGTTGAAAAACAAAAGATCAAAATACAAGAGCATTAATTCTAATGAGAGGGCACTTATCATTCAATATATTGAGGAATACAAGTATTCTACCTCTCATGTATGATTTTTATCATTTAAAGGTCTCTATGATTACGGGTCATAACAAATCCACAATAAAGGCTATATATTAAGTTTATAAAAAGGAAGGCAGAGTCTACAAAAAAGAAAAAAGGGATAGAATTTTAAATATAACTGCTCAAGTCCTATTATTTGTGGTTGATGATTTGTATATATATGAAAATTATTTCTAGAAATGAAAGTTTTGTTAGGTTAGGAGAAGAATTCAAGGATTTTAAAACTGTAAATGAAGAAGATAGTGATATCATAGATTTCAAAGAGTAACTGATTAAAGAATAGTTGATAAATAAGAAATGTCAAATTCTAAGCTTGCTAGTAAACTAGTAGGCTGAAAACAATTTTACAGAAGAAATGAACACAATAATTGAATAACAAAGCTTAACTAATGATTTCAGTATTATTTATCCTAAAACTATAGGAATTTTTTAGGAAAGACAATCAATCAAAGTTTCAATAAATAGAAAACAAGAAAAATGTTCTTATATAAATCAAATTCCAAAATTTTTTTATTAAAACTTCTACTCATCAGTTTTAAATATACTCGATGAATAACATAGATTAATGAGGAGTTGAGAATTTATATTCATATTTAATCCTATTCTAATATATATTCTAATAAATACATTTTTTAAAAAGTTAAGGCCTTAAATATTATAAAATATAAAAATATATGTATTTTATAAAAACTTTATATGAATAAAGATCGTTTGATCAACAACAGTAAAAATAATTTATTTTCTTTATTTTGGAATCTTATATTAAGATTTATTTTAAACCTAATAATAATGATTTTTAAATAAGTGAAATATTAAAATTAAATGAAATAAAAATGTTAAAAAAAAATAAGGAATATTTAGCGAAAATTAACTGGTTGGAGGTTAGATATTTCATTTAAGTGACAAAATTCAATTTTTATAACAATTGATGAACTTTATTATCATATATAATTTATCTTATCTCTAAATTGCAAGATCTTTGTTATAATTATTATATACGACTTAAATTCTCAGCAGAACTATATGAAGCAGTTTAATCATTTTACTTATATATGTAAGATCATTGAATAATTAATAAAGAGATTTCTTTTTTTCTTTATAAAAATAATTATATTACATCCAACTCACATTCACTAAAAGTATTCAATTGCCATAGAAACACATAAATTTTGATATATAAAACTGCATTTCAATTTTCTTTTAACTTCTTTAATAAATAAAAATTTATGCTATATTAAGAACTTAATTATGGATAATTTTTAAATTATTTAATATCACTAAAGATAAAATTAACACTAAAATTAAGCTCATTTCATAATAAAAAAATTATTTTACAATGCTTTTAATTTGATTTATCATTCTCGATTATTTTTTTATTTAAAATATACACCCTGATAAGAAGCAATTTTATCATGCTAATTCCATAAAAAATTTATATAAATAATTTAATTAAATTTAAAGAAATTAAAAATTATTTTTAATTGGAATTAGTTATAAAGTAGATTGATTCAGAGAAGATTAATTATTTGTATTAATTTATCATCATTCTGGTTCGTATATTATTTTAAAATTCAGGTGGTCTCAATATAAAAATAGTGCCTGAGGCTTTATTAAAAAAAACAAATTCTAAATAAATAATATTCTTGTAAAAATCAATCTTTTTTCTTACTATATTTTCTAGTGTTTTAATAAATTAATGAATTTTTAAGCATTATATTTATTTTTTTCTGATAAATCTTTTTTTTAAGATGAGTTGATTATTTCAATTAAAAATTTAATGTTCAACAGCAATAATGAAAAGTTTCTCATTCCAAACTAAAATATATTAAAAATTATATAAATTTTGATCTTGATTATCACTATCATTACTGGCACTGATCAAATAATTTAACTATTCTTAATTCATTTGATATATAGATAAGATATTTGAAATAATTAAATGCAGTTGATTAATTAAAAGATTTCATTCCATACACCATCAATTTTTTTTTGTTCTTCTAAAGGTCTTTTGAAAAAATCTTTTATGTTTGTAAAGCTATACTTAAAAAAAAAGATAATACTTGGTATAATTCAAGAGTCATCCCCAAATATTGTATAACCATACTAAATTAGGTAATTTATTATTGATATGATAATTTAAAAATAAATGAATTATTCAACTCAACATGATCTAGTTGATATTTCATTCATTTTTTTATTTCAATTCAATAAAGTAAATATTAAAATATTACTTTATCTAGTATTTGTTCATTCAACAAGATTCAGTGATTCTTATTTATTTTTATTGTGTTATTTTGTTCTGATTTATTAATAGTATTACATAGTTTAAATCGATTGAAATCTCAATTAAACTTTAATTTAATGAATTTTATATAATAAATAATAAAAACCTTGTCCTTTTTCATAAATTTTCAATAATAATTCAAATTTTCTTTATTAATATATAAGTTTTTGTTTGAGTTATTGAGAACGTTATAATAGGTTTTATATGAAATTATTATTTTAATAACTTTGGAAAAGATTTAATAAACTTTAAGAGTTAGATGCTCAATTATTTATAGAAATAATGAATTATAAAGGGTAAAATTTTTATTGATTAAATTTTATAAAAGAACTTTAAAACATCTCTTAGGATAGTTTATTTAAGTCTATTCTGTTGACCTTAAATATAATTTTATAATTTTTCATAGATGAATTTTTAAAGGGTTGTTTGGATGTTCCATTCTAAAAGAGAATTGAATCAAGATAATTGATTGAATTTTTATTGCCATTTTACTTTTTGATGAAATCTGATATTTGGCTGGAAAATTAAATTGTATTTATAAATGAATAAAAGCGAAAAGGAAATATTAAAATTATGAATTAAAATCAGCAACAGATTCAACAAAACAACAACATTTAATACAAAGAAGATTACTAGAGATTTTAAGAACTCATCGATAAAAGTAGTGTTCAAAGTTTTCTTAATAAATTTAAATTTATAAAAAAATTGTAGACTATAGATCCTTTGAAACAATATGGTGATTATTTGAATAATATTGCCTCTATGATATGTTCATTCACAAAAGAGAAATAATTTGTTTTTTATGCTTTTTGTATTAGGTTTGCCAAGTTTAATTTGAGGAATTACCAGATAGATAAAATTTAACAAATCACAAATGTAATTAACAAAATTAATCATATTTATGAGATATCTGAAGGAAAAAGTAAATTAAGAAAGAACACATATATTAAAATATAATCAGAATATGAAGATAAATAAATTAATGACTATTTCATAGAAGTTTAAAACTATATTCTATCTTTCCTTTCACAATTACAGGAAAAAAAGGAAATAGTAGTGGTTTCAGAAAAAGTATTTGAAGAATTCGAAAAGTTTTAGAAATAATCGAAGGAATATGAATCTTTAATAAAAAAATATAAAAAACTTGCAATAAAGAATGACGAATAATCATTCAATGTAATAGAAAAGATTAAGGAAGAAATTATAAAATAATTTGGAGGAATTCAATATCAATTTTAAGAAAATAAAGAAAAAAGACCAAAGTGTACCTAAAATAAAAAACTTTTATGGATTAGATGTCTGCTTCAAATGATGTCATATAATTGTCCTCAGGAATTTCAACCTCATAATTTTAATTAATTTAATGGAGATACTGATTAGTCTTTATAATTATTCAATATTAATGATTCTGTGTTAAATTCATAAGATGAGAATCATATGGAAATAGAATAAGTAAATTAATAAAATCAAAAAGAATAATTAACTGAAACTTAGAGAAAAGAGAGCAAAATAAATGATAAAGTTTTTAGAGGTTATGTAAAATAGTGATTACGCAAGAAAAAAATTGATTGAAAATCAAATATATTTATAAATATACATTTTATAATTCTTTCTGTCTTACATTTTTGTAGTATATAAAATTGATAAATGAACAATAGTATATTTTCAGAAATATCTATAATTAATTTGTTTTTGGAAATGTAAATTGATAAAATAGAAAGCTTTTGCAAGAGTAGATAAAAAATTATTTAAATTTATCCAAAGACCTTAAAAAAGATATAGAAAAAATTTAGAAAATATTATAGTTTACATCAACATCCTCCTCATTTTAATAATATTTAACAGTGAAATTGCAAAGAATTTATTTAATTTTAATTCGATCAATATTCAAAATACTAAAAATCAAAAGTAGATTTAAAAGAAATGAAGGCATCCTAAAAGATGATTAAAAGTGTTTTTGCTTCTTAATTTTTAAGATAAAAAATGTTTATACTCTAGTTTTTGATTGAATTTTGAAACTCAAAAATCTGTAAATATTTGTTAATTTTATATAGTTGAGAATCCAACTTCAATTAGTCCGGTCATACTTGCTACCTTAGATATAAACAAATGGTTGAAAAATAAACTGAAATAATCATATAATTATTTAATGATAAAAGACTACTAAATAAGAAATTTTATCATTTTACTGATCATAAGAGTTTATTATTAATTTAAGAAAAATAAAGAAAACTATGAGTAATTTAGTGTATGATTTGATGAAAATGTTGAAAATTAAAAACGAATATGTTAATTGTATTATATGAAATCTAATATTAGATTTTTACATAGTTTTTTTGTGACTTTGATTTTGATGGTAAAAATCCTTAAAATTGAATTTTAAAGTATTGCAAGATTTCTTTTCCAAAAAGAATAAAGAAAAATTTGATTGAGAGATAAAAACATTGAAGCATTTTTAGAAAGCAATATTAGTTTAAATTTATCATAAGTTAATAATTGATCAATCACTATCTTAACTAGCATTTTGACTTTAACTTTAAAAATTTTTGGCATTCATTCTCTAATTAATTTTATAAATCTATTCTGCATCCATTAATTAATAATCATTGCTAGATTCTTCTTATTCTAATTATTAATTAAAATTAACAGTATCTTGTCCAGGAAATCTTTCTTTATGAATTCGAATTCTACCTTTTTTAGTTTTTATTTTTTATTTTCCCTCCCCTTAATTTAAAATCTTTCTTTTCTTTCTTTAAAATTTAACGATTTATTTTTGAACTTTATTTTGTGATTTTTATTTTTTAACATACTTCCTTTTAGGTTGAGTGGGATCATAATTTAATAATTATCTTCCTCCTTCCAATTCCATAAGATCTATAGTTAAGTCAGAAGAAAAAGCATTCTTTTATGTCTTAGCTTCATTATACCAATTATAAAATGCTTTATTTTAGTCTGTATTACAATATTTATAAATAAAGCTTTCTTTAATTTCTTCAATATCTTTTTTTGTAAATTAAGTTTATGGCCCCATTCTACTTAATCGAACTGCTGTTGTCAGGATTTCTTCTTCTTCTGTACATTCAGGACTTGATTCTTATTCAAGTGCATTATTCCAAAATCTTATTTTTGTTGGTTTAATGTATTTTCCTTTTCTGAAATCATCAGCATTAATTAAATCAGATGTATCATCAATAGCTTTTAATTCATTACAAGAGATTAATACAATAGTATCCATTATAAAGATATTGAATAATAATTTCTAAAACTTTGCTGGAGATATTATCTTATTAACTTCTATCCACATTAATTCAGCTTAGAGATGTGAATTATCAATTAAATAAGTCATTACTTTTACTAATGATTTACAACTCACTATAATTTCTCTTGTTGATTAATCTTAAACACTTAAAGGATCTCTACTGTTAAATTCTATAACTCTTTTTTAGTAGTATCTCTCATTGTATCTATTTTCTATTAATTATATGATGCTATCTTCCCTATTTCTCTATTCAATTCTGATAACTTTTAAGTAAAATAAATAGAAAATCTCTATGATAAATAAGTCTTATCTCTTTGTTAACCAATTAATTCATATTAATCTCGTATAGCATCCCAATGACATTTAAATCTTACACAATGATGCCAATGTTACACCATCTCTTCTGATGTAAAAGGTTCTCTATTTATTTTTGGATCTATAGCTCTCCATCTAGCTTAAACCATAGGTTTCTAAGGCACATTTATTCCATACAAATTTTTCATTTGTCTTGTAATTTCTGCCCATTTAGCTTCTCCTTCTACCTTTTAAACTAACATCTCTAATACTTAATCAAACTAAATCTTATTTAAAATCTTACTCTTTCAGTATATTCTTAAACATGTTTAGGCATTATTTTAATATCAAATTTATTTTTTCCATATTTGTAGGATTTAAATATCAAAACTAAATTATAAAATGATTTTGAAAAAGACTTTAAATATTTATTAGAATTTAATTTATCTCTAATAATAATTACCTTTTTAAGTTATTTTTTTATATATAAATATACATTATGAATCATTCTTACTATAAATTCTCAAAATTAATTTCAGGTGATTAAAATTTTACAATATATGCATTCCAATCTTGATTGTTAAATTAAAATTACTAATCTAAAATAAATCTCTCAGATTTATTTTCTTATTAAAGTATCTCTATATTCACCTTCAAAATATTTAAAATATCTAACATATTTGAAGCTTCTAATTTTTTTGTGTAAATTGTTATTCCCTAAAATAATTTCAAATCTTAAGGTAGTATTATTATAATTCCATTTAGTACAATTACAACAATTTACATTTTTACATAAAACATTTTTTAATGTTTATTCAATATTGATAAAGGATTTAAATTATTTTTATAAACTACCTGACCACATTCTAGAAATTATTTAGTTAAAATTTCTAATGTTTAAGATAAACTCTCATTCTATTTATATTTTTAACTTACTAACTCCAATGAATCAAGTACATAATCCTCTATTTCTTTCCAACTATCATTAGAGATAATGTATTAATTTGATCTATTCTTTATCAATTCTGGTTTATATTATTCAGTTGTAATAATTACATATGATTTTGATGTTTTAGGGTTTAACAAAAATATTTTCATTTAAGCTTCTATATCAGCAATTAATTTAAAACTTTACCTTTGGAATAATTGCTGTAGTACTTACAAATTTTAATCTTTAAAAAAAGAAGAATTCTTTCTCAAACTTAAAAAATGATTATGAGTTTAATCCATATTAAGATTTTTGTTAAAAATAATTTCTATAACATCCTATTCAGAGCATAAGAAATTATTTTTTCTTTAATTTTAGTCTTCTGGCATAATTGAAATATATAATAATTCATCTAGAGGTAATTACTTCATATCTTGATCTTAATAAGATAATAAAATTTTAATAGTATCTTAAAAATCATCATAATTTTTTGATGACTCTATTAAACTATAAGATATATAATCAAATGAAAAAGGAAAAAATATTCCATTCTTTAGTTTATAATTTTATTAATTATTTTCTTACAAGAGGCCGATCGTCTTTATGTTTTTCTTTTTTTTTAGATAATCAATTAATTTTAATGATTAATCCAAACAAAAACACTTATCAAAACAGTAAATTTAATAATGATTAGTAATTTGGTCAGGAGATTTTATTTTTTTGACAAAGAAAAATGTTTATTACAATGATTAAAATAATCTATCGAATCCTAATCCTGTGAGATTAAAACCTATTGGAATTATAACTATCAAGGTAGGCTTCATGCAAAATGATAATGGATATCTATTTTCAAATTTAAAGTTAAATTTAAATTAATCATGTAAAATATTATTAAAAATAATAGAAGTAAGATTAGAAAAAGTTTAATCCTATTAATTTTCCTGTAATATTCTTTAGATGTACTTCTTATAAAATTAAGTTTCATCTCTGCTCAGATCATATTCACCAAGAAAAGTAAATGGTCCTTATATGTTTCTTTTATCTATTAACATTCTTTTGACAGTTTCTAATATTTCATAATGCTTATGCCCAATGAAATAACATCCTAAAAATTATTCTTAACTCCATAGATATATCGTTGATCCTCTATTCATTTCATTAAAATCAAACAATAATTAATTTCTTATTTCTTGATAAATTTATTATAAAGAATTATGACTCAAATTTTTATAGCATTTGACAAAAACAAATTCTAAGTTATATTTTTACAAAAAATTTTTGACTACATTAGGAGGTAACAATTTTTCTGAACCATAATGTTCAACTATTCCTAGCCATTATATAGATTTATAGCAACAAATACCAATTAAGCTTCTATTAGATAAATCTTTTTTAAAATTACAAAAAGAGGCCATACTTAATTTTTACAAAATTCCAAAGAAGGTTGAAACATTTGAAATAAATCTTTCTCTATATTTAGGATACTATTATTTATGAATGTCTTGTTCATTTTCTACTATTATTGTAAATCCATTATAGGTGATAGCAAATGATTCAAGAAATTCAAGATAACTAATTGATATAGTTTGAGAAGAATGCATAAACTAGTATAAAATAATTTCTTAATTTTATGAAAATATCTAAGTGAATTCTTAACTTTACAAATCTTTGAGATGAATTTATTTTGCATTTGGTACATTAACAGTAGCTGAATATTCAATATTGAATACCTATTTGAGTTGAAATTTGATCAGTCTAAATTTAAATAAAAGTCTTATCTTAATCCATCTTAGAGGTGCTGAATAAAAGAATCTAATTAGATAAAGCAGATTGATAATCAGAAATTACAATATCATTTCTTTAGTACAATTATTCTAATCTATATTTTTATATAAATATTGTACTAATCATAAGCACTTAATTATTTCTGCATCTATTTACTTTTATAATAAAATTATTTAAATAAATATTTCTTCATAAAAATAGTATGAATTTCGATAATTAGATTTCAGAATAGATTAAATGTTATTGCTAAATATGTAGAAGCTTCCAAAAATTTGAATATAAAAAACTAAAGAATTATATCTAATATAAATAAATTTAGATAAACATAATAACAGTTTTTGAATATGACTATATAAAAATTGATATTTTTAAAAATGAGAGGAGGAATAGAAATTTAAAGAAAATTTTAACGATTGGTTGTTTAATAATACTCAAGCATCTTCTTCTTTGGCAGCAAAAAGTGGATATTTGGTTAAAACATCTGTCCAAAGAATTAATCCACTGCTTAATTCAAGAATAATTCTAGGTACTTCAACAATAGGAACTCTAACTTATTTAGTAGTTTCAATTTCTCTTAATGTAACAGATTAAGCAGTAAGTGTTTCTTTATCTACTGTGATAGCAAATGGGATTCCAATTTCATCAGTTCTAGCATATTTTTTTCCTAGAGCAACTCCAGCATTATCAGTTTTACAAGATATTCCCAATTTCTTAAGAGATGCAGCTAAAAAATAAGTATAATAATACTTAATTCTTAAATAACAAGATCAAATTCTTCATTTTAGACAACAGATAAGATTGAACATTTAACAGGTGCAACTCTTGGAGAGAATTTAAAAAATGTTTTTTAAGGATCATCTCTTTAGTTAAAAGAATGTTCAATTATAGCTTATAAAATTCTTCCTATTCCAAATGCTGGTTCAATAACATGTGGAATAAACTTTTCTTCCATTACATTCATAGTTTTTTATTCAAATTTAACAAGTTACTTATTTAAAGTTAAATCTTTTCCATCAATGTTGAATACCTTTTCATCATGAGTTTAGAAATATTCTGATAATTCTAATTTTTCATCATCAGGTAATGCTTCAACAAATTTAATTAAAGCCATTCCATCTTTTTTCAATTCTTTTCCAATTTTTTATTTATCTAATATGATTGATAAAACTTGTCTTGGTTAAGGAACTTTAAATTTACGGGCAGCTTATAATTTTTATCCAGTTGCATTAGAATGAGCATTAAGATCATATGCAGATCTATCAGCTAATCCAACACATTCAACCCATCCACTAGACATTTCAATTTCTGCATCCCAACAATCAGATGAATAATGAGCCATTTCATCTGCTTAATGTTATCTAAATCTAATATTAACTGGATTAATTCCTATTTCAACTAAATAAAGATATGTTCTGCATATAAAATAAGCAAGTGTTTCATTATTAATAATTCCTGCTTTTACAGCATCTCCCATTTTAAAAGGTTAATGTTATAAAGCATCAGCTTAAAGTTATCTAGATAATAAAGGTATTTCTAAATTGATATATTTATTAAATTTCTTAAAGGTAGCTTTCTCTGTTGGATCTACAAAATATTCAATTTCAGCCATTTAAAATTCTCTACATCTTAATAATCCTCCTCTTGGAGCTATTTCATTTCTAAATCCTAATCCTATTTAAGCTGCTCCAAATGGTACTCTTCCTCCATTCTATTCTAAAAGTCTAGCAAAATTAAGAAACATTCCTTAAGCTGTTTCTGGTCTCAAAAAAGCAGGTAACTTTGTTGAGGGTCCTACTATTGTTGGTAACATTAAATTAAATGGAGATGGATCAGTTAACTAATTATTTATTATCTATTTTATTACTTCATTTCCAGTTTCAGGAGCCTTTATTTATAATTCAGCTATAATCTCTTTCATCTTATCCTATTTATATGTATCAACATCTTTTATAACTGCTAAATACTTAGCTTTAACATCAGCTCCTAATTTATCTCCTTCTTTTGCTATTCTCTATTCCAATGTCTATTACACTTATACTTATATTATTACCTCTGTAACTATTTTATCAGCTCTATATCCTGTTCCTGTCTTAGTATCACAAACTAATAAATCTGTAAATCTATCCACGTGTCCAGATGCTTTTAATACTGGCTCTGGAGTTAAAATTGTTGCTGCTATCTCAAATAAGTCTTCTTCTATTATAAAGTGTTCTCTCCAATATTATTCTATATTTGTTTTTATTGCACATCCAACAGGTCCATAATCATATAATCCTGCCACTCCTCCATAAAGTGAAAAAGCAGGTTAATAAATAAATCTTCTTTTTATCACTTATTCTAATGCCTCTCTTCTTTTCAATAAAACCTATTCATCATTTCATATAATACTTCTTTATTTAGTTGTTGCAGCATATAAGAAAAATAAAATTCTTTTTTAAATTATTTTAAAATCATAATTTTTATTTGAGATTACTATAGAAATTCCTCTGTCAGATTTAGATAAAAAAAGAATTTATTCTAAAATTTAGATGCTTTTTTTAACCATTCCTTCTTAAAAGCTTATTAACTCTTTAAAACTAGTAATAACAAGAACGGGTGTATATTATTTCCTTTATTACATTTCAATAACAAGTTGGATTCTTAATTTTCAGAAATAATGAATTTTAAGATAAGAGTATTATAATAACTTCAAAAATAAATTCTAACTAAAACATATATGTATTTATTAAATTTTATACAATTTCTTTTAATTATTATGTTTTACATTTTGAACCTTAATACTTAAATAGTAAAATCTAAAAATTTATAAACTTTCAATATTATTTTAGATATTAAATCAAAAGATAAATAAATAATTTTCATAATTTATCGCTAAAACTATAAAAATAGATTACCAGTACAGATGAAAGAAACTTAAATATCATTAAGAAATAAATGAAATCATCAAATAAAAAAGAATCAAAAACTTATCTATCAAGCAGACATTAATTTTCTAGGTTTCAAATAAATAACTTTAATTGATTTAAAAAATCATATTATTTTTTTTTTATTTAATTAAAAAAATTAGATTTCTTCATAATTATGGCATTCTGCCTAATTCGGAAAATAACTAGAGATATAAATGGAAATAAATTTTATTTTAAATCTAAGTAATATAAATTTTCTAATAAAATTATCTCCTATAATTTTGAATTCATCATGGATATTAATGAGTTTAACTATAGAGCTATATATTTTTATATTAAGAGTAAAAGAATTTCAAAAAACTCTTTAATTTAAGATTTATCCATTTGAATATATATGATGAAAACTAAAATCTCTGATTTTTTATTTTATTTATTATTATAATGAATTCAGAGGCAATTAATTTGAGAATGGCTGCCAAGAAAACTAATGATGAGATTATAAAGGAAATAATTGATTCTGGAAACAAGAATGAACTTGATTTTATTCGGTAAGTATGGGAACCAAATGAAACCTCAACTTCTGCATCTATAGAATCATCATTAAGTGCTGGATATGTTAAAAAGATAAAAATTGGAACCTACATCAATAAATTCCTGGATAGTTAATTGCAACCATAGGTTTATTACAAATTGAAAGAATTGTATTGACAGCAAATCGACAGGTATCCTCATTAAGGATTCATAATTTAATTAATTATATTTATTATTAAAATATCATAATATCAATAAATATTTTATATTTGTTGTGGTTTGCTCTATTTATACTAATAATGACATATTAAACAACTTCAGATACTTATCTAAAAAAAAGGAAATTCATAAATCATCATTATCAAAGGATATTCAAATGGTAATTAAGATTGCAGTAATAAAAGCATTAAACTAATGGAATGAATAGAGGAGAGAATTGATAGAATTTTTGTGTTACTAATAGATGTGATTTTGCATTATTAACCGGAGATTGTGATAAAATTTATGGAGGGATATTAGTTAAATTTGAGAAATTTGTTTATCAATAAAATTCTCATAAAATTCATGAGTTTTATTTAATTTTATACCATAAAAGAGTGGATTATCTTTTCTATATTTTAATCAAGATAAAAATTGATAAACACTTGTTAGGAAAAAGGTAATAAATTAAAAATATATGGGATCTAATAGAATAATGTGGTAATCTACCTAAAGAAATAAAGATAGTATAATTTAAAACACCCAAGTATTAAGAATGGGATTTAGACTTTGAAACATAGATAGAAGTTAAAGATGTTATAATTCAAAAGAATATTATAAATTTATAAAACATAAAGCCAAAGTAGGCAGAATAATAGAAGGATAAATTACCAATGCTATTAATAGAAATGGATAAATAGAAACAGATTACAAAAAATTAATTATGTAGTATCAAATGAACTTATAAACATATAAGAAGAACTAATTGAACATAAAAAGTATACAAGAAATTGGAATAGATTATTAAAGTTAGATAATTTTAAAATAGCTATTTGTGTTTCTCTAAGCATACAAAATTTGAAGAGGAAAGGCCTGATTCTATAAAAGAGAAAGAAAATAGAATAGATTAAATAAATTACATAAATATATAGAAAGATAATTTCTAGGAGATAGATATAAAACATATAAAAAAGCTGTATCATTCGATTGGATGAGACTATCAGATATTATACCTTTATGGATGAAACATATAAGAGAATACGAAAATATAAAAGACACAGATAGATAAATAGACTTATTAGATATTTAAAGATTGATGAAGACAAAATATACATTAGACTAAGTGGGATTTGTACCTGGATAAGGAACTTAAATAAATTTATGGTATGTTATTGAATTTGCAAGGAATAGAGCACCAAATAAATAAATGATATTTATAGATCTATCAAATGCTTACAATTCAGTAAACAGAGAAAAATTAAATGAGATAATAATATAAAGAAAATGGATGGATAAGGAAGCAGCAGATTTTCTAATGACATTATATGAGGAAATGTTTTTTTTGGATCCAATAAAGAAGATTAAAATATTTTTGAAAAATGGAGTACATTAAGGATCATTAATTGCTCCAATACTATTTAATCTATATTTTAATAAATTATTAATTGAATGGAGAACAAAAACTCTTTTATGGCTCTAAAACTGAATTAATAAAATAAAAAGAGGATTCAAAAATAACTTTAATATAAACAAGAACAATACATATGCAGATGACATTGTAATACTGACTAATGGAAGATCATCAAAATATTTAATAGAATCATTGTTATCCACATTAAAAGTATTCAATATGAAAATGAATATAAATAAATGCACATATATGGCAAATAAAAAAGATACATTTAAGTACATGGGTATATGGGATATTCTTTAAGTAAGATAGCAGAAAACTGATTATGATTCTTATCTATATTAAACATTAAACATTAATAAAAACTTTTGCAGAATCTTATTAATCCTATTGATTCATTTTAATCCCTTACATAATAAACCATAGCTAAATACTTCCCAAAAGTTCTAAGATTTTCTATATTCTCTTACGTATTAACCTAGTACACTAATTTTTCTTTTTAACATTATAAGAACTTCCATTTTGGCCATTATGATTATAAATTGATATTCATATGCTTATCGATTTGATAAAGTTGAAGATATTTTTTGAATAACAAGATTAAATCAAAACAAAATTTTAAGTTCTTGCAACAATTGATTTTTAAAAGTGAAAAAAGTTATTTTATAATTTAAGATAATTTTAAAGATTATTATTCATTATTATCTATATATATAGATCTTTTATAACTAATATTAGCCGCATAAGAGCTGAATATAACAAAAATTTAAATATTGAAACCTGAAATGAAATGATTACACTAATGTCAACTGGTTTGGATAATTTTAAACTAAAACTAATAATACCAAAAGTAAAGTATATATAAATTAAAGAAATCAGAAAATTTTATGCTTATTTACTCTAAAAGAATTAGAATTATTGGCTGCTTAGAGAATAATTAATAATGCCTATTTTCATTAAAAAAGTTAAATATTCATTCGGAATTTGGTTTACTTAAAGCTCTATTATATAATGCTGATATTTTATCTTTGTAAAACTATTTAAAAAAATATCTTTAGATTATAAAATTAAACATGAGTTTGGTCTTAGTATTTATTTATAATAAAAAAATAAATTTAACGTATCCCTTCAGTTGCTCTTACCTTAAGTTAACCCTGAAATTTAAAATATTTTTCTGTTATTTCTAAATAAAAGTATATTAATGAATTGATATTAATAATTCTATTATCATGAGAATTGATGGATTCTCATGATAAGAGAGATTAATAAATTTAATGATAATTAAAATAAGAATATAAGCAATTAGTTTATAAAAATAAATTTAGTATATATTAATAAAAATGATTTCTAAAGAATAATTTATAATTTCTTTTATTTTTGAGGATTAAACCAAAATGATCGAATAAATGAATAAACCATCTAGTATCTAAAAAACAGATAAATATTTTAATATCTAATTTAATGTGTATATCATTTAGGATTTGTACATCCTTATACTGGAATTCTTTGATCACAAATTAAAGAAGAAGTAAACATTCCCTTCTCTTCTCTGCATCTAGCTCCAACACAGCAATTTTATTAGTAATTACCGCAACTCATACCTCCAGCATTTCTACATTTAGTCTAGCAATCTGTATCAGATGACCAATATCCATCCATCCATTCATGATTCTTTGATGATGAAAAAGAATGACTTTTTTTCATTTTTAATTCTCCATCTTTTTATAGATTAAAATAATACCTTGGGCTGAGAAGGAAAACATAAGTGTAGCTATGCAAACAACACAAGCCAATAATACAAAAAGGGTAATCTTTTTGTTCATTATATTTAATTAAGATTTTTTAAATTGCATTCAATCAATTTATATTATGTTAATTAGTTAGTATCATATATCAAATAATTCCATCACACTTTTCTATGACCATCCTTTTATATCAAGAGATTGATTCAAAAAATATTAGGTGCTATGCTCTTATACTACATTATTGATTTTATGCAAAGAAATAGTGCGCATTTATACTTTCCTTTGTCTACATCTTGGTTATATTCGTTTGACAATGAGTGTAGATTGAAAAGTTAGCTATTGTAATTTTGGAATTTTTGGTTCTGGTGATTAATGTTTCTTAAGTCTACAGCCATAGAAGTTATGCAGCGTTATAGATTTCATCTTTGGTAGTTCAAATTCTTTATTTTTAAGTAGTGCAAGCTTTGAGTGTTGAGGATTCATAAAATAGTCGAAAATCTAAATTCTACAATTAATAATAATAAAAAATCATCTTAATCTTTACAAAAATTTCTCATCACTTTAAATGAAGCATTATTCTATCATATTCATCTATAAAATCACTCTTATATGATAAACATTTATTAAAGAATACTATTTTATTTAATTATTTTTTTGTTGAAATACCACAAACACTATTAATATATAATAAAAACTCTAAGTAATAGTGCAATAAGGTTTTTTACACCATTATTATTTAATTCAATCTTTAATATACATCTTTTGGATTAAAAAATGTGATATTAACAATACTTTTACTTTACAAATTTTTATTTGATTAGTGAAAAAAATGTTAATAATTTGATAATGTGATAAAAAATTTTTAAACTAATTTTCTACAGTATTGTAAATAGTTTGAATGATATGCTAAATAAATTAATTGTTATCAATGATGATAATATGTTAGTTTAGTTGTAATTATAAAAATGAAAATAATGTGAGTTGATTAATTTATATTTAATAAATAATGTAAAGATATCAATCTGAGGATAGTGAAGTAAGATTAAAGTCTCTTTAATTACCATAAATAAAGTAGGGACATACAGTGATAGGGGCATCAGAACTTGAATAAATTAGATCTCATATTAGTATAACAGAATAAAGATCTAAGAAAGTATAACTTAATAATATTAAGTTAGAGTATTGATAATAATCAAAGAGTTTGGGCATAGAGAATAGAGAAATAAAGATCATAAAAGGAGAGAGAGAAGTTTGATAAATTTTAGATAGAAGAGGAAGAGAGAAGAAAGATGGATAAAGTAGAATCAGAATATTAGGATAAATTAAAGTAGGATTAAGTTGTTGATGCAAATAACAAGATATTTAGTCAAAGGGGAGAGTAATTCAAAAAACGATTTTTAGTGTACGCAATATGAAGTCAAAAATGCTGATGTGTGAGAATGAGAAAATAAATGAAGCTCTTGTTCGTTTTAATAAGGAGAGACAAGAGATGTAGATGACACTTGAATTAGAAAAAATAAAAGATGATGAGTTAAAAAGATAAACAGAAGAGATTGCAGAATTAGAGAAGACTTAATAGAAAGAATAATTAAAAAAAGAAACTTATACTGTTTTAGCTAAACAACATCATGAAATGAAAGAGAAATAATTAAAAGAATATACAAAATTATAATAAGAAGGATAATTAATTAAGAGATAAGCAGAAGAAGAGGAATAAGAGAAAGAGTATTAATAAGTATATTTTAAGAAAGAAGAAAGAAGATGAAAAAATGAAGAAATAAAAATTATTATAAGAACGACAGAAATTTATGGATGTCAAATAATCAATTTAAGATGAAGAATTAAAGTAATTAGAGAAAGAAGCCAAAGATAGAGATCATTTTGATACTAAAAAAGAGAGAGTATTAGAAATGAGAAAATAAAGAGTAATTTTAATCTAATTAAATAGGAAGCTTAAAAATTAGAAAGATAAATGCAACTTAAATAGAAGATATATGATATAAGAGTTATTTAATTGAAAGAATAGGAAGATAATTATATGCAAAGAGTATAAAAACATGCTGAAGAATTATAAAGACATGAAGAAGAAGTAGCAAAATAAAAAGAGTAGGAAATAATATAAATGATAAAAGAAGGAGAAACTTTTAGACAAAGATAATTAAAACTTAAAGAAATAGTGAAGGAGAAAGAAGATGTTGATGCTAAAAAAGAATAGGTTTTAAAAATTAATGCATTGCAATAATTATCTATAACTGAAGAATAATAAAAAGACATTCTTAGAAAACGTAATAAGGAATTATTAGATTACTAGAAAATTTAAATTGTATTACAATATTTTAAATTAGGAATAAAAAAAATAAGCTAGAAGAGATTAATACATGAGTGAACTTAAAGAATCCAAATAAATGGAGTTAAGAAATTAATAAGATAGAGAAATCTTTTTGAACTGGGCCAAATAACAAGTTGAAGATACAAGAGATCAAGGTCTAAATTTATATCCTTTAATGAAAACATTAAAATTATGATTTAATAATGTTAGCAAAAATTAAAAATTAATTCAATTCTATTCATTTTCTTTTCTACTTTTATTATTTAACATCAATAAATATTCTAATCTGTTTTATTATTTATAAATTAATATAAATATTTACTTATTACTTTATAAAGATTATCAAAATAAAGCTTTTAATCTATTACCTAATACTTGAATTTGATGGTCAATTTTAATTCTTTATATTTTTCTTTTAAAATTCTCTTTTTTTCTTACTACATTTATACATTCATGATATTTCTCTATCAAAAAATACTGCAATTTGTTTCATAATTTTATGATTTAACTTTTTAAAATATCTTTTAAAAAATATTCTTCAGACATTGCTCCATATTTTTATTTCTTTGATTCTTTTTATATAAAAGTTCATTTTTTCATTATTTTTATTTTGATCACTGCAAAAGACTCTTCAGGTTCTTCTTCTAAATTTTAATTATCCAATTAATAATATATTATATGCATATGATATTTGAAATTTAGCTATGAATTTTAACTAAAAATATTATAATTTCTTTAGAAAAAAAGGAGCAAAATTTTATTAATTATCGTTAAAATTTGATGATAACAGATAGTCCATCATATAAACGTTCAAATAAGGAGAATTCTCCAAAATACTGTTCTATAATCAGATAAAGCAATATATCTCATAAACTCATCAATGAAGTGTTAAATAGTGGATCTGATAATCTTTAAGATTAATTAGAATAAATTGATCTCAAAATTAATGAATATTAATGCAACATTAAGTAAAAGATAGCAATTTTATTTGATGAATCTAAATGCTCTATTGATTAATAAACTTAATAAACAAAACTTTAAGATTTACGTATGGAAGAATAAAAGTACCATAAATATTTAATTTAGCTATCAGTAAATGTAAAATGATATTGATAAACAATAATCTATAATTTATGATTATTATGAGAATGAATTCAATAAACTTAAATCTCAATATGAATAGGTCACTTAGGAACACCAATAATTTATAAAAGAGAGAAATGATGTTCATTAATCATATAATTGTATTTTAGAAACAAAAGCAATGTTATAAGAAGATTTGAATGCAAAATTGTTATAAAGAGCAGAGTTAGTAGGTTAAAAAGAAGAATTAGAAGAATTTGTTGAATAAATTAAAAATGAACATCCTTAACTCACTGAAGTTGTCGAATCAATTTATAAATGTGATTCAAAGGTCAATGAAATTCTTTAAAATATAAAACAAATAAAAAATCAGATCTAATAGTTATATTATTAAT
Source organism: Paramecium sonneborni (assembly GCA_905182985.1). Taxonomy (NCBI): domain Eukaryota; phylum Ciliophora; class Oligohymenophorea; order Peniculida; family Parameciidae; genus Paramecium; species Paramecium sonneborni. The sequence goes on along the minus strand of CAJJDN010000031.1, from coordinate 275,462 downwards.
AAGACTAGAAAAAAAAATAATTAGCATCCTTTAATTAAACTACTTTACTAGAAGTTTAAATACATTAATAAACTCAAAAGGTTAAATCTTTAAGAAATAAAATTGTACCCATTCAAAAAAGTTTGAATTTGTAACATCCTGATTCTATTCTCAATGAATTTATAGCTTATTATGGAAATTCATTCATTTATCTAGAATCGATTGAATTTCAAACTAAACTATCTAATTTTATTCAGTAATTTCGAAATAATCTATTTAAATAAGGAAATTAAGGAAACAATTGGGGAAGTATGAAAGAGTTTGTTTTTTAATTGGAATAATTTATTATAGCATCTTTATCTCAAAGATAAATTCAAAATCAATTATCTGTAATTAATCATTATAAAAGTAGGAATTAAAAAATAGTTTAAAGTAATATGGTGATGAGTAATTATTGTCAAATGAAATTTGCACAATAGATTATTAAGTAGAAGTTAAGAAATAATAAATAAAAGAATTTGAAGAGGAACATTCCTCAATTCTGTGTAGAAGAGAAATGTATATTTTTATTTAATCATAGATTATATGATTAATTTTAAGAAAGAATCAATGAATAAAGCTAAGAAGCATTTAAATAATATTAAGAATAGAATTAATAAGAACTTAATCATATATAAAGTGAATTTGGTAATACTGAATATAACTCTATACTTGATTAGACTTTTAATGAGATGTAAAAATTAATGCAAGAATAAGAAGAAGTAATTATGAATAATATTTTATAAAGGAATAATTTAATAATACTTATAAGCTGCTCTAAAAATTTTATCTTTAAGATAAGGCAATTAAAATAAACATTCAGATTGTTGATTAAGAAATACTTCCAGAATTAAAAAATATTTAATAATCAATGATAAATGCAAAAAAATAATTAGAAAAATTTAATGGAAGTGAAAAACCTTTTATTGAGCGTTAAAATAAAATTGATTAAGAGATAGAATAATTAGAATAAAAATTTAAAAATAAAATTGATCATTTTTATAGCTAAGAGTCAGATTTACAGAAAAATTTGAATACTATACAACTTGCTATTGAAAACACATAAGAGTAACTTTTATCAAAGAACAAACCAAATAAGGCTTTATTAGAATAAGAAATATTGCAACTCAACAATATGTTGACTTAATTATAAGAATAAAAAAAATAAATAGAGTTTTCTTAATTTTAATTTAGCAAGTCTCCTTAAAAGATTGATTTAAATAGAAAAAGTTCAAATGGAGGTATTTTAGCAATTTCAAAATCATTAAATCAATTTTCAAAGTTACGCAAAGAACCAATAGTGAATAGTTATAACAATAGTGTGGTTAAAGGTATTACACCATCAAAAGAGTCTTAAAACTTATATCATATTATTAAATATCCTAATGGAAATTGTAAAACATCATAAGAATTACGACTTAGATCAAATATTTCAATAAAATCAATAAAATGAAAGAAATATATTAATTACTAATGAATTTTGAATAAGTTTATTTTAAATTATAAATTTTGATTTGTTTAAATTCAATTAAGAGTCATTTTCTCTATAAATCTTATTGTAATTCTGTTATCCAATAATTTTAAACAGCAGTATTTCTTCTAACAGATTCTTATCTTTAAATTTGTGTTGAACGTGAATGTTAATTTGAAGCAACAGTTTCTGTATTACTTGTCCTTGCTTCTTGAATCATACGCATAATTCTTTCATCTCTTTTAAATTGTAATTTTTCTTGAAAGTTAGTAAAACTTGTATTTGTATAAATATAAGTTTTTTTATCATCTCTTCCTTCATAAATCAATAATTTAGCTTCTGATTCTAATGTTATAATATCCTATTTCATTTATGGATAACACTATAATATCTATAATTATAATAAAATACAGATTCAAACCAAATATGATTAACATATAAAATTGATTTTTTATCTTTGAGATATTCTTCTAATTATTCTTTATTTTCTATGTTTTCTGTTTTAAGTCTATATTTGCCAGTAGTATTATTTGTATTCATTATTGATTATTTATTACAAACAATTTTATAATCATCTTTAGTTTTATCATATGACATTGAATCTTCTATAGCATCTCTAATTTTAACATGAATATTTCCATAATCTGGTCTTTATTTAAGCAGATCTTCAATTTCCCTTATACTAAGCCATTAGTTATTTTTGCTTAATAGAACTTTAAAGATTTCATATTTAGCTTCTTATAAATTTTTTCTATAATCCTATAATTCTTCGGTCATGAAATATTTTAATTAATAATATTTATTACTCTCATGTAAGTTTCTATTGAGATTGCTACTTGGACTCATAATAATCATGGATTATTTGATTATGAATCAAAAGAATTAAAGACATCTAAAATAATTGTTAGAAACACAACAAACTTAATTTTAAATGGTACAATTTAAAATATACAAATTAAAATAGAAGACAATCTTGATACAATTTAGTAATCAAATAATTAAATCAGTTTAGATTGTATTGGTTAAATAAGTTTTGAAGATAATGCTATATGTAAATAAATTATTAATTTTTAGATTTTAAAAGTAATCCAGACTTTTAAGATGCTTATGTTAAATTAGACCCAAAATAAAGATAATAGTTATATGTCGGTGATCTTTTTAAATTTGGAAGAATGTAAAACTTACCCTGAATATAAGGGAATATTTTGTATCCGAATTAAACAATGGTGATAAAATTATGATGGCCAAAGATCATTATAATTTAGATAGACATATTAAAATACAAAAAAAAGAAGTTCCAAGACAGTGTAGATTTTGCTTTGTAGAAGATCAAGAATAAACAGAAGATCCAAAGAATCCTTATCTATCAGATTTATGCAGTTGTAAAGGACTCATGGCATATGTTCATTATGAATGTCTTAAATAATGGGTTAATTTTCAAAATAGAATCTCATGTAAACAAACATAAAATACAGTTTAATATCATTGGAATCAAGTCTTGGAATGCGATGTAAGTTATTCTATTCAGCTAGGTTTGTAAAGATCCTCTTCCCGCTCGTATTTACATTGAAAATCAACCAGAACCACTTCAAATGATATAGATCGAAAAATTAGATGGTCCCTACATTATCCTTGAATAAATTACAAGACAAGAGAGTCTATCAAAAAGTTTGACATTTATGCATGCTTTTGGGACATGTTCTGTATCAATCGGTAGAGGACATAATAGTGAAATTAGATGCCAAGATATCTCAGTCTCAAGAAACCATGCTAATATCTCATATGAATAAGCTTGGTACATTCAAGATCAAGGCAGTAAATTTGGTACTTTGAGAATCATTCAAAACAAATTACAATTACTAAAAGAAGTTTAAGAAATATAAATTGGTAGGGTCTTGCTAAAAATCAAAATAATTTGAAATAATATATATCTGAATAATTTAACATAGTTAAAATCATTATATATTTATATCTCTAATAGTATTTGACTATATAAGTAACTATGAGTATCATTTAAGTTTATAAGCTTTGATTATTAGAGTATCATGAGAGGGTTTTCGAACAGAACATTGCTTTTACTTTCTACCAGATATATAGATTTATTTAATAATTGTCAAAGGCACAATATTTTTAATTGCAGGCAGTGAATATATTAGGTCTTTTGTTGTTTTAAGTAAAGATCTTTTTGTATCTTACTTTTCAACTACAACATTATCTCTTTGAGTCTAGGGAATATTAATCTATAATTATGAATTCATAGAAGAGAATTGAGTCTTAATTTTTTTTTCATTAATTTATTTTATTTTAAATTCCTTTATTATTGTTTATTTTTTCTTTTATCCTCCTCTAGTAAATTAGAGTAGTTTTAATTCTGAAGTTATTGCTTATTAAGTTCGAACTTCAAAATCATCATGTTTCTTTTCGAAATTAGTTTTTATACCACATCCTTCACATATACAACTTCTCCTTCTACAAATTTCTTTAATTCTTTTAATGATTTTATGATGATATAATTCCATGTTATCTGTGAATAAAATTGTTTTATCTCTATCTCTTCTATTATTTCTGTTCTTTACTTTCATATCATTCGATAATAAACACATATGATAAAGTATGCTTTTTGATTTGTACCCTAATAAAAGCATTTATAATATAATTCTTACCTTCCTCTATTAATGATTTAGGAATACTTTTTGTATATAAGTAAGGCTGATTATGTAAGCTCAAGCTACTAGAAACAAAACTTCTAAAAGGTCTCTCTGATTTAAAATCAATAGTTTCCTAATTATATAATTCTTCAATTTATGTAGTAAATCTTGATGAATGATAAGAGTGTCTAAAATACATTTAATAATTAAGCTCGATGGCAAAATTAATGAATATAAATTTATTTAGTTTTCCAGTATACTTTACTCTGCTATTTCAAGAAGTCATATATTTATTCAATTAATCACAGGAAAATACTAGTTAAATGAAATATACACATATGAGATAATTAGATTTTAACTTAATTATTTTAAATATGAATTAAAATTAGTAAGACACTGAAGAGCCAATCTCAAAATTAAATCAATTAATGTTAACAGATGAGCCCATAGGTGAAATTTAAGATTTTCTCAATTATTCATTATCAGATGGCTAATTCTCTATTCAAGGTTCAAAAGTCAACACTAATAACAATATCCCAAGTTAAAGTTCTAAACATAAAGCCCATGAATTTAAAAGAGTTACTTTTGATTCTTCTCTTAATAGTCCTACTACTAAGTTTTTAAAGAATTAGAAAAGTTAAAAATCTATAGATTCTTAACAATTACCCCATCAATAATAATAAATATTTAGTGTAATCTAATTTTGTTTTATAAAACGATTTATTAACAGAATAAGTTGGAAAAAGAAAATCAATTCATAATTTAACCTATATTAATACAATATTATCCATGATTTAGGTTCTTCTTTTAATTTGAAACTCTTTCGTGATAGTGCATTAAATTTAAAACCAATGATTAGCTAATTTAGTTAGACTTAAGAGGGGTTATAACATTTTGTTAAAAAAAAGTACTCATTATATAAATTATTAGGGAATTATCAAGAAACATAAAAAAGTAAATTACTCATCTAAAGACTTGTAAAGATGATTTAATAAAAAAAATTTAATAAGAAATTGAGAAGATACCATTGATTACCCCTGAATCAAGATTAAAGATAGTATGGGATTGTATAGTGATGATGAGTAGACTCTATTTTCTATTTACAATTCCTATAGATTTGGCATGGAATAAATACTAAATTATATATGGTGAGTTATATATTCCAACCATACTGATGATTTTATTACTAGTATTTGATTTTATACTTAGTTTTAATAGTTCAATTTATTAATTTGGATAAATAGTAAGTAATAGAGCTACAATAGCTAAAAATGTAATAAGTAAAAGTTATGGTTTGGAAGCGATATCTTTATTAATATTAATAATTTATGCGATAATATCAAATTCATCCTAATAAGAATTTAATTTATTAACTGAATGGTGGGATTTATTAATGCTATTATTTTATGTATAATGTAGAAATATACCAAAATTAATCAGTCAGGTAGAAGAGTCCTTGAATTTATCAAAACCTAGTAGTTCTTTATTAGAATTATTTAAATTACTGTTAGTTTTATTTTTTGTTTTGCACTGTTATTCTTGTCTTTGGTATTTTGTAATTTATTTATATAATATTTAAATAGGTTGGTTATTACAGTTACTTATATTCAGAAAAAGGTAGTTGGTTAGAATTTTATCATGTCGAAGATGAAACATGGTAAGTTTAATATTTATATTCATTTTACTTCTCGACAGTAACAATGTTTACAATAGGTTATGGAGATGTAGTACCAATTAGTTATTTAGAAAGAATAATAGCAATTCTTTATATGATGATATGCAGTATTCAATTAAGTTACAGTGTTAGTACTGTTGGAGCAATTATTGATACTATTTCTGCTTATGGATAAGAAAAAATGAGAAAAATGAGAAAAATTAATTCATATATGTAAAATAGAAAAATTGAATATTAATTGCAATACCAAATTAGAGAATACTTAAATTATTATTGGGAATCATAAAATTAAGTTGAAAATGATGAACTTAATGAAATTATTAATTAATTATCAGAAAATCTAAAAGAGAAATTAATGAATCAATCAAATTAATTAATATTTAATGAATGTCCATTATTTTAAAATAATTTTAGTGATGCATTAAAATCTAAATTAGTTAATAAAATTAAATAAGCAGTTATTTAACCTGAAAATATAATTAATTTTGATTCAATATTTCCTTAATTACCACCAGGTTAATTATTTGTTTGTTTTGTTGAATTTGGAGAAATACAAATATTTATTTAAAATGATTCAATAGATCATATACTTGAAAATCCATAAATTGCTGAAGTATTTAAGGTTGGAAAAGGTTCTAGTTTAGGTATTATAAGTTTCATAAGTGGTAAATAATCTTAAGAGAGATTTAGGAGTGTTGGATTCTCTAAATTACTTATGCTTTCTAGGGATGATTTTTTAAAAGTAATTTAGGATTTTCCAGAAGATTATGAAAGATTTAGAAATCTTTATGATAGTTTGTAATTTGAAGATCTTAGTGTTTTAAAAATGAAATGTTTTAGTTGTAATTCCAAAAATCACAGGGTTCTTTAATGTCCATTATTACATTATATACCTGATAAAGAATTAATTTTAAAACGCTATTGTTATAGTCACCCTTAAAATAGAAATTCTAAATATGAAAGAAATCCATTTAGATAAAGAGGATACTTTGCAGCAAGATTTGATTAAGAAGTTATAGAATAAGAAGCAAATTCATTTAATAATAATAATTGGAAATGGGCAGAATTTTATGAAGAACCAGAAGAAGAATAATTAAAAAAAAGTGATATTCATCAATAACCAATCCCACCAATCTTAGAGTAGACTGAACCAAACTTGCAACCTTAAATATAATTATCATAAAATCTAAATAATTTCGTTTAGCCTGTTACAGATTAATCTTCTAAAGTAAATTTGGAACCTCCTCCTATCAAAAAAAAAGCCACTTTATTTAAATAAAGAACCTAGACAATAGAATTATTGGACATTGAGGATAAATAATTGAGAGCATCACTTATGAGCAAAGCAAGAAATTAAAATATTTTTAATAATAATCTTATGATTATATAAGAAGATAATCAAGAAAACTCGCCAAAAGAAAAAAATACTTAAGCGAGAGTATCATTTAGTTTAGATTAGTATAAGAAAAAAAAACCCAAGGAAAATATTCAAAAAATGAAGAGAGTAGTTCAAATGATTACCAATATGAATAGACTTAAGAAAAGATAAAAATACAAAAAGGAAACAAAATCAATAATAAATCAATTTCTCGAAATCATTCAATCTTAGTAGTTTTTGAAAAATTTATTATCGAAAGTTAAAATTAGAATAAAGTAAATACAGGATGGAAAAAAGCAAATTTTATAAGAGAAAGATATATAAGATACGATGATGTTGGAAATTAAATTGAAAATGTAAATTGAATAATTAAATGAGTATTAAAAGAAGGATTAAACTTTAGTGATGGAATCATATAAGAAATATAAATACTATTAGATATAAAACAACTTAGATTAGATCTTGGAGAAGATGTATTATTACAAGTAACAGTATGTATTCGATGAAAAATTAAAGCTTTATCAATCAAAGTTATTAAGATTTATGTTTTATCCAGAATTATTTTTTGAGAAATACAGGTATTAATAAGTAATAATTCCAAAATTTGAAATTGAAGAATCCCAGAAAACTTCCGAGTAAGATTCTGAACATACTTTAAAAAGAAGTCGTATGCTTAAAAAGAGTTTTAGAAATTTAAAATTATCTCAGATTAGGCCGATGTCTGACGGGACTGGAAAATTTTAGATGTGATTCATTATAATAAATAGGAATTCATTTATTTCTATATATTTAATAATTCTCTGCGTTTATTTCTAATCTTACTATAGAAAGCTAAATAATTATTTTATGAATAGTTAATAGAGTCGTAATTTTGTTGGAAAAAAGATTGATGATTTCATCCTTGTAGATGTATTAGGCACAGGAGCATTTGGATAAGTAAAGAGAGATATAATATTATATTAAAGGTATTCTCTGCATAGAACATAATAACAAAAGAATCTGTGGCTATAAAATCAGTGCCTAAAACTAAATTGTAATTTATATGATTTATAGTAATTAGGAGAGAACATAATGGATTGGTAGGATAATTATTAAAGACAGAAGTTTAAGTACTAGCTTAATGTAATAATATAAATGTTGTTAAAATGAATAAGTATTTGGAGAGTGAAAATAATTGTTATTTAGTGATGGAATATTGCAATTGTAAAGAAAATAATTTAAAAAAATTTAGAAGGAGATCTTGAATAATTATGGAAGAAAAAAAATAGAATAATAAGTGAAGAAGATGCAATTTAGTATATTAAATAGATATTAAATGGAATGAGAGGGTAAAAGAATAAAAAATAATAGTTTACATGAAATGAATGTGATTCATAGAGATTTAAAATTGGCAAATATACTAATTTCTAATTCTGTTCTAAAAATAGGAGATTTAGGGTTTGCTAAAAGATTAGAAAGTCTAGATGGAGTAGTTAAAGAAGCATTAGGTACATTAGGAACGATGGCTCCAGAAATCATTTAATTTCAACCATATGGAATTCTAGCAGATATGTTTTCAATTGGTGCTATATATTATCAATTACTTTTTGGAGTACTACCATTCAGTATTAAAAGTTATAATGATTTTCTTAATGATGTTAGAACAAGTATTCTCAATTATTATATTCTTAAAGATAAACCAAACTTCACAAGAAATAATGTTAAAATATCAAAAGAATCTGAAGAATTATTAATTAGAATGTTAAATCCAGATCCAAATTAAAGATTGTAATGGAAATAATTGTATGAATCACCTTTGTTTTCTAATTAAGTAAATAAATCTGGTATGAATTTCTCATTTATTTTCTTAGCCTTATCTAAATTAACAGTTGACAAAGTAGTAGCTACATAAGTAGATTTGAAAATGATTAAGTAAGTCTATGAAAAAAATTAATAAAAATTTGACAACATTAATAATTAGAATATGATAAAGAAATTATAATCTGATGTTCCTAAGTTAGAACATAAATAAGTTATGGATAATTCTAACGATGAATAATTATTATAAGAAGCTCTAAAATAAAAACAATTATAGTAATAAAAAACAAATGATTTGAACAATGTATTTGAAAAATATTTAAATGAAAGAAATACTCTTGTTTTCTTAGGTACTGTTTTACATGAAATTCATTAAAGAAAACATACTCAAAACACTAATGTAATAAATTTAATTATCTTAGGTGTTTTTACCTGCTTTTATTATTTCAAAGAAATTAATTATTGAAATGAATCGTTTCCTTGATGTTTTAAAAAAATAGATTAATATTTATCAGTGTGCATATTTCTTTGAACTTTATACCTTCCCATAATTTATTGCTTTCATTAAATTATGTGAAGAAGATTATCAGAATTAGATGGCCCATTTTCATGTTATTCAATTATAATTACAGTATTTTCTATTTATATTTTTAGAACTATCTTATTTTAAATGTAAAATTAAGCAAATGAAAAATATATTTCAGAATTATAACCAGCACCTACATCCTAATTTGATGAAAATTATCGTGATATACTGATTAATTATTACATGCAATTATAGGATGAAAAAGGAGAAAATGAAAATCAAGACAATTCCATAAATAATTTATCCATTTATGTTTTGGATACTATTTTATTTGATAGAGAAATTAAAAAATAAGTAAGATATTTTTATCATATTTTAGTTCTTAAACCAAAAAGTTGATGACTATTTTGAAAAATTCAATTTCTTGACCAACAAAGAAAAAGAAGAGATTATTGCATTAAAATTTTAGCATATATATTCATTTTGAAAATAATATGAATTAAATTTCTATTTCAATATTAAAGAGATCTTTATTTTTATAGTCTACTAAATCTCTGAATATAAAAGATTTCTTTATAAATATAGATATCTATCATATTAAATCAATTTTTGAAATTCAATAATGAAATTAATTTATTTTAATTTAGAACTCCTAGAAATTAATTTATTTTATTATTTACTCTTTTATTCACATACTATTACATTAATAATTTAACATAAACTACTTTAAAATGTATCTTTTAATGGAAATCTCTTCTGTTTATAAAAAATCAATAATGATTATATTATAGGATTTTAATAACCTTCGGATTCAATTATTAATAATTAATTAACCTCTTATAATTATGAATAAAATTATTCTTTAGACAAAGACATTTTACACTAAAGATTTCTTGCATATTAAGGAAACATGGAGAAAAAGTTATCTAATAGCTGTTGTCTTACTAATAATTGAAAACATTTAAATGGTTTCTATTTACACAAATGATATCATTCAATTTGAATATGACTAATTCTTGATCCACTTTAGAAGTATTATTGAATTCTCTAGGTTACATTATCATAAATATTTATTAGATTTTACACAATTTTAGGAAATTCAACCCTTATCAGATCAATTTTTTCAATATTTGGTTTTTTTTTGTCTAGCATATTTCTAACATTAATATTGTATTCTCTTTTGAACATCAATATATTTATTCAAAAGAAACAATAACTCAAATTCTTAACAATCGAATAGGTAATATATTATTTAATTTATTAGTTAGATGAATCTAATACTTCTGATAAACATTTGTTGAACTGGATGCTTTCATTCTTCTTTTAGATTAATCTCTCAATTCTTTAAATACCCTATTTATTTTGTGGGATAACTTTATTAGTCAATATTATTGAATCTTGTATTTATTTCTAATTATACAGAAAGTTTAAATTCATTAGAATATGTTGGCGTAATATTCAGTATTTTATTGATGACATAGTAAATTTTAATTGGATTATTCATTCATTTACATTAATTTGAGTATAGAATGAAGACATATGACTTTTTGGGGAAATTTTAAACTTTGAAAATACATGTCTTATTTGGATTTTAACTATTGTACATATTTTATATAAATAGAACATTAGAATAATACTATTATCTGCTCTTAAAATTAATTCATTGGTAGTATAATTATTTGGAGTATTTAATTAATTATTAAAGATTATATATAGTTTCAATTAATAAATTTATGTAGATTATAGAATATCTAGATTAAGTTTTTTAATTTCAACAATTTGCTTGAATTATTAACTTATATTACTTTTTTGTTAATATTGTTAGTCATATATAAAAATAAGTGTAGTTTTATTACTTTTGATTTTCTACCCATTAATATATTTGATTGCAAATTAATTAATTTTGAAATAGTAACTTAAAAATCAAAATTTTAATAAAATTAATCTAGAGAAATAAATAAGAAGATTATATATAATTTTCAAAGAGTAGGTTGATTTAAAGAAATAATAGAATTTATTGGATCCAAAATAATCTTTAGAAATTTATACATTTATTTCAAGTCATCTTAGAGATTGCAAATTATAAAGAGATAAAAAAGTCTAAAAGAATATTAAATTAAAATATAAATGCTTTTGTACTGATTTTTTTAAAGATATTGATGATACATTCTAGAATTTAGGATAAATGAAAAAATTTGCAAAAGAACTAATAGGTTAAACTTTGGAAGATGAAATTATTGAAAACTAAGATATTAATTTGATGTTAATTTATATTTATTTCTTGGTTTAAATTAAGAAAGTTCCAACTTAAGCAATATATGAAGTAATTAGATTATCAATGATACAAAAAGTACAATATAATGCTAATTTAATAAGGAATAAACTTTAAAATAATAGTCGATAATAAGAAAATTAAAGCATGATGCACTTGATAAATTTTCTGAATTAGTGAGAAAAAATGATCTAGTTAATTAGAAATTTGTATTTAAAAAGGTTTATCAATATGAAGAATCATTAAATATATTAAAAAGTAATCTCTTAACAATAGTTAAATCAGAAAAAGTATATAAAAAATATATTTAAGGATTTTTATGGTTGCATATTAACTTAAGTAATTGATATAGATTAAATAGTCGATATTGGATTTAAACTTTTAGAAAATATTAATGTTCTTGAAAAACAATTATAATTATTATATAAGACTAATCCATAAAGTAATGAATGCGATACAATTTATAATATATTTCATAAATACATCAATTACAATAAGATGAGACCAAAATTATATAGAAGAGATGGTCAATTGATGTTATAATTTTTGTAATAAAATGAAAGAATAATATATGATCCAGGAAGTTGTGTAATATAAATTACATTACTATAACCTAGAGGAAATGTTATCAGATACACAAGAACATTTTAAAAAGCTATAGGATATAAAGATGAAGAGATTTAGGATTAAAATATAAATAGATTTATGCCATAGATTATAGCAAATGATCATGATTTGTATTTAGATAATTTTGTTGAGAGAGGAAGAATTAACGTTGTTCGAAATGCAGTAAGAGTTATTTTAGGTAAAACTAAATCATAATTTGTTGTTCCAATTAATACAAGATTAAGACTTGAAGCTAGTACTGATGAATTTGGAGCTACTGCTTTAATTACACCTGTTAATTTTACATATGGATATATGATGTTAAATGAAAATGGTTAAATAGAAGAATTAACAAAAAATTTATTTGATGAAATATTCGAAAAATATTTAGGAGTTGAATTAGAATGTGTCAAAGGATTGGACTGTTTGATTTTAATTCCTGAATTATCTAAAATTTGGGATCAATTATTTAATGAAAATTTTGAAAAACTTGATAAACGATTAGAATGCCATTTAATTATACCAAATTTATCTAAATAAGTTTACAGAAGTATGTAAAGTTCCAGAACTGCTGCTTGTAGTCGATCTTCATTATAATAAAGTATTATTAAATCAATTGAAAACTAAAACTTAGATAATGTTATATATCAAATATCTTTGCATCTTATGAGTTTAACCACAATCAATTTAAGGTTTTTATTAATTATTTATTATTAGATTAATCATTTTAGAAATGCCAGAATACAAATAGATATTCAATTAAAAAGTGACTAGTTAATAATTAATTTAATTACGAAATAGATCTTCTTAATTATTAAATTCTTCTACTTAAAATGAAGTAATAACATCTAAAGGAGATCTTTTAGCATCAGCTAATTCTTAATAATTTAATGGAGAAATCAATGAATGTGATTTAGAATATGAAAATTTTATTGAAGAATTGAAAATGGTTGAAGATTTAAAAAATTAATTAGCAAATATCAATATGATAAATACAACTCATAATTAAAACTCTACTCAAAGATTACTTTTAAAAAGTGAACATGTATTTGAAGATAGAGTTATAGAACTTAAAAATAACTTAAATTAATCAGATAAAAGCAATAATTTAAGTGATAATGAATCAGAATTAAAAGAATAAATGTAAGAATAAAATCTTTAATATAATTCTGGTTCTGTTGGAAGTAGATCTTCTTAAAATAATACTACAGCATTAAAAAGATAGATGAAGGATTGTTTATCAGATAATAGAGGTTTAAATGTTCAAACTAAGTCATTTTTATTCTCTCTATATATATTAGTTATAATAGGATATTTTGTGAATTATTTAATATTGTATTTTGAATTTGAAAGCATCAAATAAGATTAAAATTATGACAATTTGCCATTTGAATTTTCATATTTTTATAACGAATTTGTTATAGCTTAATCATTTATTAATGAAGATAATTTTAGTTTTGAAAAATTAAGTGAAGTATCATTGAAGTTTTTTGTTGATCATATTAAAGATATAGATCAAACAATAATAAGATTACCTCATATAAATATGGTTAAAAACTTTACAATGAAAAGCAGAATGATAATAATATTGGCATAACTATAAAATGTTTAAAAGATGAATGAAATAATCCTTTATTAAGATTATACTAACAACACCGATCAATTTAAAATGTAAATAAATCAAATTAAAGATGCAGATTCGACAAATAAATAAATAGATTTAGAAATATTGTAAATCTTAAAATTTTAATTTTAGTGTTTTTATAGAGGAAATTATTTTAATCTTATTTTTAATAAGATACTTTTATTTATGCTTAAAAATAATTTAAATGAAAAAAAAGATATATAAATTATTTTGTACTTTTTCAAAGGAAGTCATTTAAGAGTAATTTTTTTAATTTAGTTCTCTATATAACCAATTAAATAATACAAAGTTTAAAAATCATGAAACAGATGAAGAGTAATTTGAGATAACTATGTTGCGTTAATATTAAAAAACTGTAACATCTAACAAGCTAGATAAAAATTAGAAAGTTGGAAAACAAATTTCTGTAAAATGTATGTAAAAATATATATAATTAAATAGAAACAAACTCTGCACAGGTTTTCTTTTTTTTGTTTGTTTTTATTTATGCATTTATGTGTTCTTTTTATTATATAGGAAGTTATATTCTATTCGAAGAAACTTTATAAAGTGTTTCAGCTAGATAAAATGAAAAAACATAATTTAAAATTATAAATAATGAGCTTGCTTAAACTTATGCTTAATAAGCTATTTTATTAAATTAAACAATAATAATTGATGGAATCCCTAGACAAAATGAGAGTGTAGAATACTTGAAGTCACTTACAACTAGTTTATCCCAATATTAGGAAAGTTATAATAAGGATATATATAATATCCTCTCGAATAATATATGTGACTCAGTTTTCAATTAATTGTATGATATTATGTTTTAGATTGATAGTCAATATAACTATTTAGAATATTCAAATTTATTTAGCTTTAAATAATGTCAGACTATAAGTAATCTTGAAAAAGGCTTAACTTTTGTTGTTTAAGAATTGTACTCAAATTAATTTGAGTTTTTGTAATTGCTTTATCTGAATGATTAATCTATTTTTTCTTTATAAGAATTTTCTAGTAGTTCTTAATAATAAATTAAGAGATTATATGTTTAATATGGATTTCATGTGATAGTTGAATTGCTGACAAATTAAATTAAATAGATGGTTTATTCTACAATTTTAATAAATTCAATTATGATTGGATTTTCAAGTATAATAATGAGTTGTGCTTTATTAATTACAATTAAGACAATTTTAAGGGTTAAGAACTAATACAGACAAAGTAAATAATTACTTACTTTATTTCCATTTGAAAAATTAATGGAGAATGCATATGTTATAAGTTTTATTAGTTAAGATTTAAATTTTTCGGTTTGATTTTATTATAATAAATATTTTATTTAAATATGAAATGAACTTAGATATAAATAAATCAATTTTTCATAGCATTATAAATTCTGCGTTCAATAAAATTTTCTTTTTTCTTCTCTACTTTTTATGCCAATTTTTTTCTAAATATTTTCTAAAATTATTTAGCAGGGCAATAGTCATCCTATTATTAAGTAAAATCCTTCATTCCAGTAGATGTGAATTATCCATCAAAAGATGGAGTTGTTTCATATTTCTAAAAAACAATATATATAATAAAATGTACATGATGTGTAGGTTTTTAAGGACTTCTTGCAACTTTAAAAGGCTAAAAATTTTATTAACTTGTAGTCATCCCAACAAAAGGACCTGTTGGCATAGGAGAACTTTAATAATTTAATAAATATAATTACAGTTCACTTTTAAAATAATTTTAGCTTTCAACTTTCCAACTATTAGGTGGAACAAATGAATCCTAATATTATGTTTTACCAATAAATTTAATATCTGTACTTGTACTTATATGAGGATACCTATTAAATCTTTAATAATTATTTCCCCAATTACTATAATTAGACTAAATAAAAATTAAGAAAATACTCTGTAGCTAGTTAAATTTGACATTGATCCTAATTGAGGTCTATAAGGAGGTTTGAAACTCTCAGTTTATTGGATAGGCATTTCTTTATAATCTTATTGATGAGAAGTAGTAAAATCAATTGTCTTTTAATCGAGAAATTTTGTAGCATAAGTTTTAGAATTCAAAGGTGTTAGATTATTATAACTTGATTTATGAGGTATAAAATCCTTATCATAAATAGTTAGAAAAGATCCATTTATTTTTAATTTAACTTAATTCGAGACATCACATCTACATCTACCACATTTACATCGATAACATGCACAAAATCCTAAATGATGATAAAAATAATCAGGGTTATCTTCCAATAATTTTTCTAAAGTTTATTCATCTAATGTCATATTATCTGGTAATATTTATCTCCAAATTGGATCTTCTGGACTTATCTAATCTAAAACAAATGGATCAAATTCATAACAAAGATCATTAGTTGTCTTTGCAGGTGCAATACTTGATAATTATTCAATTTTTTTCCCATTTCTACCAATATGAACTATTCGTTTTGCACCACTACTTCCTACTTAAGATTATTACGAAGGAGGGCGTTATTATTATTAAGAAAATATATTTTTATTACTGCGATTTGATTGAATACTTTTTGGACGATAAGATCCTATTGAATCACTTGATTTTATTAAATTAGATTGTTTTGGCCGTAATAATTCTGCCACAGGATCAGTGTACATAAAAATTTATTTGTATAATGTATTTTATATATCGATTTATAATTCATAAATTAATTTATATTATAAATTTATTTATATCTTAAATTTGTTAAACAGATTTATGAAAACTCTAAGTATCCAATATTAGCTTTTTCTACTTCTTTTCTTCTTGGAATTTACAAATATTTTAAATTTTGATATACAAAAATTTCATCATTTTGATTAATTATTTAAATCATTTCTTTACTAATTAAAAAAATCAATCGTGTTCTTTGATATTCAGCTTTCTGGAATTATTCTTACATAACATTTGTTAAATCTCACAACCTTTTGATGTGTTATTTTGCTTTGAATCTTGTCTGAAAATACTTGACCTTCTTTTAAACGCTTTCTTTTCAAAATGCTATTTGGAATTTAATCATTCTTATCTGGTAATTTTATATGTTTTATTATAAGATTTCGTCTTATATTCAAACATATAGATGTTTAAGAATATGTTTTTGATTATGAATTTTGGTATTACTCTTAAACTTATTTTTCATCTTTCTTGAGAATTCTCACATTTGTATTTACCACATTCTCCTCCAATTTGCTACATTCTTCAAAAAGATTCTATAAATCATCATCTTCATCACACCACTTTAGTGAATTACATAGAGTAGTTGATTCGATTGTTTTAGGTTAATATATGTTTTTGATTGGATTGTCTAATAATAAAATTTAACCATCTTTCATAGATATAGACTAATCCAAATCTTACTTATAAGAAAACATTGCTGCACATCCCATCTTACTTTTATTGTTTAAAAAGATTATAATGATTTTAATTAAGATATATCGACAGATGTAGTTCAATATAATAACATAATTCTAAAAAATTTGAATATTTCCTTGTCCGTATTGTCTTTTATTTAACTACAAAGAAGCAATTAATTTTTAAAGGTCGAAAGAATTTAATTCTAATAGAGAGAGCTACAAGATTATATTTTAATTATGTTTCTCAGTTAAAGTGAAATATTTATTAGTTGTACAAAATAAAATTGTAATAAAAAAAATAAAAAAATCAAGAATTTTTGGTTGAGGTTATAGCTATACCTTTTTCCATTCTATAAAAAAATTATTTGAGTCCGACAAGATAACTGTAATTACCTTATTCTACAATCATACCATTATCAAATACATAAATAATATCAGAATCCTAATTATAAAATAAGATAGATTACTTTGATAGTCGATATTCTATGAGCAATGGATAATGTAGTATTATCCTTCATAATATTATTAAGACTTTCTTAAACAATTTCTTCAGATTTAGCATCTAAAGCACTAGTAGCCTCATCTAATAATAGAATGCTTGCATTTCTAAGTACTGCTCTAGCAATAGCAATTCTTTATTTTTATCCTCCAGAGATTTATGATCCTTTAGGTCCAACTCTTTTATGAAATCCTTTACCAAAATCTTATTGTTTTTCATCAGGAGCATTTTCAAATTAATCATTAACAATAAAATTGTAAGCATTAGCTTTTTTTGCAGCCTCTTCAATTTATGTCATGCTAATTTCTTTCATATTATATTAAATATTCTCTTTAATAGTTCCATTAAAAAGTACAGGTTCTTAAGAAACAATAGCTAATTATTTTCTTAAATGTCGTATATCATAATCTCTAATATCTTATCCATCAACTAATATTTATCCTTAATCAGGATCATAGAATCTCATAAGCATTTGCATTATAGTTGATTTTCCACAACCACTTGATCCTACAAATGCTACTTTTTAACCAGATGGAATAGTTAGACTTAAATTCGAAAAAACATTCTTTTCTCTCGTTGGATATCTAAATGTTAAGTTTAAACATTCAATATGTCCTTTAATTTAAGTAGTTAATTTTTTAAATTACTTTTCTATTATTTAATTATAAAGATTTACATTCTTCAATTTAAAATTCATCTACAGAATCTAAAATCTCAAAAATATTTTTAGCTGCTGTTCTTCCTTTATCTACATCTCCTACAAAATGAGAATCTCTTGCACCTCCCATTGTAGCAAATGTTATTCCAAATATAGCCCTGAACATATCATTTACATCCAAACCTTAATACTTTACTAATAATGCTCCACAATAAAAAACAAGTGCATTTATAAGCATAGGTTACATCTATGAAAATCCAAAAGCGCTACCAGCCTATAAACCTTTTGAAGTACATTCTTCTAAAGGTGCTTAAATTCTTTTTGTATAATCCTAAATTATATTATATTTTAAAGATACATTCAAAATGATATTTTCATTTCCAAAAGAAAAGACGGTTCTAATGTTAGTTACTGCTTCCATAATTAAATTTCCAGCATCCTTAAAATTTTCACCCTTATTTGATCCACTTAAAGCTCCCATATATTTTGTTCTTAATTTCATACCAATAAATCTAAATGGTGCTGTAGCTAAAACTATTAAAGTTAAAGCCCAACTTGAAGAAAATGCTATAGACATACCACATATTAATGCAGAAGCATTTTACAGTTTGAATCCAATAATAGTTGAAGTTAAACTTTAAACAGTTTTACAATCTACACTTAATCTAGCAGTTAATGTTCCAGCATTATTTTCAGGTTTATCAAAAAATGCTATTGGCATTCTCAATAATTTTCTGAAAGTAAAATTTCTTAATTTCATTGTTAAGTTTTCAGCTACAATTGAAAGGAAAAAGTTCTCTAATGATTAAAACACTAAAAATCCTAAACCGAATAAAAAAAACCATAATGCTATATCAGCTGAATCATTTTTAACTTTTTCCATCTTTAAATCTCTAATTTAAGCATTAGGATAAAGATTTGGATCACTTTAAGCAAGTAGAGTAATCATATCAGAGAAAAATAAGGAAAAACAAGGAAATATACATCCATTAATAAGAGCTGATAATAATCCTAATATTAAAATAAGTCTTTCTTCTTTTCCATAACTAAATAATCTTGTCATTACCTAAGCATCATTTGAATCATTTTATGAAATTTAAGTTTTCATTTCTTAAAAATTATTTTAATCATTATTTTTAAATTAAATATTCAAATGTTTTATATCTTAGATTTCTTTAATGGCTTTTTCAACAACATTCGGTTAATCTTAATCAAATTAATTAATAGATAAAACAGAGCCTACATCAGCATCTTGTTATTCATTTTAATTTTTAATTTACTTATGTTTATGATTGGCTATTAATTAATTACCTTGATGTTCTTCTTCTTTTTAATGGGAAGTAATTTAATTTTTTGCCAATTATTCATATTTTCCATGCAAATTCATTAATTCTTAATGTGTACCAGTTTCAACAACTTTACCTCCTGCAAAAACATAAATGATATCAGCATTTTAGATTGTACTCAATCTATGTGCTATGACAACAGTAGTTATACCTTATGAAACTTCATCAAGTGTTTCTTAGATTAATTTTTCATTAGTTCTGTCTAATGCACTTGTTGCTTCATCTAATAATAAAACTTTTGGTTTTTTAAGAATAGCTCTTGCTATAGCAATTCTTTATTTTTAGCCACCACTTAATTAACTTCCACCCATTCCAACATAAGTATCAAGTCCTTTTTCCATTTTAGATACAAAATCCCAAGCATTAACCTTTTTCAATGCATCAATTAATTCTTATTCAGTAGCATCAGTTTTACCATACATTAAATTGTCTCTTATACTAGTAGCAAATAACATAGGTTCTTAACCAACTAAACCTATTTAAGTTCTATAATCTTTTAAATCTAAATCTCTAACATCAATTTTATCTTCACCAACTAAAACTCTACCTGAATTAACATCATAGAATCGTTCAATTAATTATAAAATTGTTGATTTTCCACAACCACTTTCACCTACAAGTGCTACTTTTTTACCTTTTGGTATTTTTAAGGAACATTTATTTAAAATTTATGTATCTGGTCTAGCTGGATAAAAGAAATCAACATCATCAATAATAATCTCACCATTAAAATTGTTTAAAGGCTTTGGATTAATAGGATTAAGTATTTTTGGAATACGATCAATGATATGAAATATTTAAGCTCCAGCTACTTTTCCTTTTGCAAATGCTTAATAACAGGGTCCTGCTTATCCTATTGAAAAGCTACCCATCAATATAGCAAAGAAAACTGTCATTACATCACCAACTGTATAAATCTTTCCTGTATTAGAATTCATCTCCTAATCTGATATTAATTTAGCTCCATAATAAAATCCCAAAGCATAAGTCCAAATCATAAATGCAAATATTGATCCTAATGCCATACCTTAAAATAAACTAAATTTAACATTAGTTTATGCTGCTACTATTAATTATCTTGAGTATTTTTCACATTCAAAATCTTCTCCATCTAACATCTTTACTGTTTTAATAGCATTTATAGCTTATTCAGATTCAGCTGCAGCTGTAGAATAACATTCTTATGTAGCCTTAACAGATTTCATCACTACTACTGTCATAATTACTACTGAAATTGCTAAGCAAGGCATTGCTGCTGTTATCACTAATGCTAATTACCAACCACTAAATATTTTAAATCTTATATATACTATGAATATCCTATTATAAATCCACATATAAATGTAGCAAAGGTCATTATAAAAGTTCCTGCTTTCTCTTATATTGCACCCTCTACTGCATATGTCTCATCTGCTACTTTTGTGTTTAACTCATTTGGATTTATTGAATCAAACCAACCCACTTCTTATTTTAAAATAGCACCAAAATATTCTTACCTCATTCTTATACTTTATCTTTCTCCTGATATCATAAATGTAGCAAAACTTAAAAATGATAACAACCAAGAACATCCTGCTAAAACTAAAAACCATCTATTTTTATATATTCTATATATATACATAGCACATTCTCCTGCTGCACTAACCATTTTATCTGGATCATCACCAGAAAATGCATCTGTCATATCTCCAAATATCACTGAAAACATTGGCATTGTTACTCCATTACCTGCTGATGTTATGATCCCAATCAATATTAATAATTTGTCTGACTAAGTAGCATATCTATAAAGCTCTTTATATGAAACCATCTATTAAGTAGCTAAAGATTCAATTGGTTAATTAGGTTTCCCAGTAGATTTATTTGTCAGAAGTTGATTATCTTCAACTTGCTCTGCTTTCTACATCAGAAATAATTTATTATTTATATTAATTTTTAAATCGTTCTGAAATTCCTATTTATATTTCCACAATTATAAATAAATATATAATCTGATATTTTCTTTTATTAATTTATTATTCGCCACATTTAAATCATGTACAAATTATCAATTTCTTATAGGTATTTTCTTTTATTCTTTTACATCATATTTTATGGTAAATTAATGTAAATCAATTTTAAGCTAATTCTACAATTTTGCTGAGAATAAATGATAACTAATTTATCAATATAAATGATTTTTAAGAAATACTCTCGAAAGTTAATATATGAAGCTAAAATTAAAGTAAAAATATGATTTTAGTAATATTATAATAAAATAATAATTATATATATTTATTTTTAATTTTTTTCTTTTTCTTTTAATTCTAAAAATAATTATCTTAAAAAAATGTTTTAATTATCAGATTTAATTTTATATTATTTATTAAAAATATTTAATTATCGCCTCATCATTCTCATTTTTTAGTCATGGGAGTATAATTAGCTAGGCGAGGTTTCAAGTTGTTACTTGAATTTAATTTTTTAGAACTATCAAATTTCTAAACTGATGATTCCTATCGTCTTGGATAATTACTATCAGAGAACTATGAATTAATTTTTTATAATTCCTTAACTCTTTGAGCTAATTCCTTACTCTCACTATAATAATTTGACATGTCATCATTTTACACTTGTATTTTAAGCAATCTAAATATTATAAATATACAAAAAAACCTATGTAAATCAGCAATTTCTTAATTTTAAATAATTTTTTAATCTTCATATTCACGATTCAATTAATCAAATTACTTAGTTTTTTTTTCTAATTCCTCTGCCAATTATTCACATTATATTCTTAGTTATTTGTTTTCTATCTTAAATTAACTAATTTCAGATTCGGCTGATGCTATTTATAATTAAACTTTTTCTATATCTCTCTATCCCTTTTATTTAATTACTTTAATTTCATCTTCTTCTCTTCTCAATCTATTTTTATTAAAAAATTATACTTATTTTAAAGATCTGTAATTTTTTATTAATCAGAAGTTCTTTCTTATTCAATATCCTCAATTAAATTCTACAATTATTTATCTTTTTAATTCACAATTTAATTGACATCATCAAGAGATTAATATAGCTTATGAATAATTTCTTCATTTTAAGATACTTGATCTTTTAAATCTGATTACTCTTATCTAAGCTTAATTTATTCTCTTTAAAATTAATTCACTAATAGTTGAACTTCTGATTGTTATTGCTTTACTAATTTTGCTATTCTATTTTCTGTCTCTTAAGTATTAGACCTATTAAGAGTTCTTAATTTTTCTAATTCATTTTATAAATTATCAATCTATCCTTTCAAATCTTATTAATGTTATTACTTTCTTTCATACTTTTTTAATTATTTTGTTAATTCTTATATTTAATCTTCAAAAGAATCTTTCATCTAAATACAATAATATTATTAATTTACATCATTCATGTTTTTCAAAGTTGTAGATAGTTCATTCTCTATGAGCATTCCATTACTTTTTAATGTTTTATTTTCATTTTTTAAATTTGTTATCAAAGCTGATTAATCTTCTAAAATCACTTAAACTTTTTATAATTCATGTAATAACTCTTTATTTTCATCTTCCATTTTTTCTTTTGCATCTCTTAGATTCTCTATTTATTATTCAAATTATTTTTAAGTCTCATCTAATGTTTATTCATATGCTGTTCTTAAATGTGATGCACTTCCACTATACTAATCAAATATTTCATTCCTTATTTTTAACTTAATATAGCATTTATATTTATACAATTTCATTTTCATGTTAAATTTCTTTTCTGTTCCATAAATCTTTTACTTTTGTTACTATTGATGCAATCAACAAATTATCTTCATTATTTTTCATTCTCATAATTTATCTTAAATATTATTCTAAACTTGCATGTTCCTATTTTATTTTTTATAGCTCACTTATAATTCTTCTTTTTATATACTTTCTTTATTCCTAGAATATTTTTTTATATTTTACTTTTATCGTTTTTACATATTTTTAATGTCTTTACATCAATGATTCATTGTTAAGAATTAATTAATTCTTTTATTTTAATTCAGTTTCCAATTACTTTTTTATTTCATCTTATTTTTACTCTTGTAACTCCTAGATATTAATCAACTTATCAATCTAAACTCTCAATTATTCATTTTCTTCAGACAATTGTTATGCATTTCTTTTAAAATTTTAATATTGCATTAATTCATCTTCTAATTACTATAATTCTTTGCTTTTATAATTCAACAATTTTTCATTTTCTGATGACTCATTTAATAATCTTTCCAATTATGAATTTAATAGTTAAACTTTATCATTTTTTGTTTTATTTTCTCCTTCTAATTGTCTATATTATTCCATAAGTTCATCTTTTTGTTACTTTAACTATTTTTAAATCTTAAGAACTTCACTCTAACGATTACTTACATCGTTTTTCAATTCTTCAATATACTCCAATTATTATTTTGATCTCTCCTATAATCTTTGATAATCGGATTCCAACATCTTCACCTATTATGTTAATTATAATATTTATTTATTTTGATTATTTATTGTTTCTTCTCTAGCTAATAGTTATTCCTAAATTTCATTCCTATCTTTAACATCCAAATGTAATTTGTTCTATTGTCTATTCCATTATTCTTTATAATTTTCAAATTCATCTTATTATTTTTTCATCTAAGCATCCTATTCTCTAAGCTTTTGATTTGTCTCAGTTATTTTCTTTTGTAATTCCTTAACTTATTATTCATATTAAATTTTAGGGATGTAATTGCTTTCAATTTATTACTATTATTATAAAACAACAGATTCTAATTCACTTTGAACTCTATCTAATTCATTTAATAAATTAATTTTTTATTTATCTGAATCATCACATTATTGTTTATTGATTTATTCAAATTAGTTTCTTATATTATAAATGTTTTTTTCATGAGAATCTTTTAAATCATCAATCTATTTTTGAGCTTATTGCAATTGATATTAATTCTGTTATTACAATTCATTAATCTTTCTTTGAAACTATTATGTTTCATTTTATAACTATTCAGCATGATCTCTTATTAATTAATCTAATCGAATCTATAACTACTTAGCATTTGATTTATGAAATGTTGATTTTTCCTTTTTCTTTTGTAATTTTTAGCTTAGCTTGTTGACTTCATTTTCAAAAGCTTGAGCTTCTTTTTCTAACCTTTTTTCATAGTCTGTTTTTTATTAATTAAATTATAAAGTAACAGCTTCTAATTAATTTTATAAATTTGAAATTGTAAATTGTGTTTTAGCTTCTGAATCAGTTGATTTTTTTTTATATGAAATAACTTCTCCTTCTAATTCTTAATAAATTTTATTCAATTACTATACTTTTAGCTATAAGTTTTCACTAATTTTATGTAATTATTCGATCTCCTAAACTTGCTGTTTATTAATTAATTATAATTTATCATTTGTTTAAACTAACTATTCATATTCTTCCTTAAGAATATTATATTCTTTAGCTGTAGTTTAAAGTTGTTAAACCTCCTTAGCAGTTTAACTAGCTGAAGATAATTTTAATTCTAATTGAGAAACTTTGTTATTTCTTTTTGTTTAATATAAATAATTACAGCTAATCATTATTCTGTTATAAATATGAAATTTGTTCTTAAGCTTATTAAACCTAGTTTTAGGCTTGTGCTTCTTTATCTGCTTGTTCATCCTATATCATTTATAACTCTATTGCTAACTACATAATTGATGAATATATTACTTTTCTTTTATCTTATTCAATTTTTCCAAATTCCATTTTCAAGTATGCATATTAAGAAGATAGCTTTTCTATAAGGACTTCTCTTTCACTTAGAATTATTTCTTCAAACATCTCTCTAACTCTCTAATATACAAATTCTTATGAGGTGATATCTTGTTTCATAGTATCAATTAATTCATCATTCATAATCTAACTTTGTACATTTAAATATCTACTTTATCAAGAGTTTCTTTGACTGTTTCAAAGAGAGTTTAATATTTCATATCATAAAAGCTTCGCATTGTTAAAATTCTTTCATTATATTAAGCTTCAAATTCTTATTTTAATTAAGCTTCAAGTGATTGTGCATGATGAGGTGATCCAAAGGATGAACTTTGCAGATTCTTACGAGATGCCTCAATATTAATATTTGATTTTGATGGTGAAAATCCTGTGAAAGAAAGAGTCTGCTTGTTTTTTAGACTTTTATCGAAATTCATTTATTTGAAATTTAAATTAATATAACAATAAATTTTTATACCATTACAACTCAACTTAGAATTCTTAAAGTAAAACAAATAAATTTACTTTTATATTCATTTATTTTCATGTTATACATACATCTATTTCATAATATAATTCAACATGATAATAACAATTCAAAATCATTTTTATTCATGAAATCATCATTTCCCATTCTTTTTGCCGGAAACAAAGGATCAATGATGAATCTCATCAGATTTTCTAAAAGTCCTGTAATAATTCTGGTTAAAACAGGACAACCAGTCTCTATACAAGGATTAGTATTAAATTCTATAAGCATAGGTTTGAAATTATTAGAAATCATAAAATCTAATCCATATAACTCAAACCCCAATATTTAATCTTCATTAGTTATTTTATCAATAGCGGATTGAGTGGCCAATTTAGTAAGTGCCTATTTTATTTATATATAAATATACTTTCATATCAGCATATATTTCATCAAAACTATACGAGGTATTATTTTACTTGTTCTATTCTATTAGATATGCTTAAAATTAATCATAGGAAACTTTATTTCCTTTTTCAAATTTTCCATATCCATTTAATTTATTTTAGATAGCATCATTAGTTAAATGTATCTTCTGATTATCTAAAGATTCTAAAGTGAAAAAACTACTTGATGTTCTCAAATAGCCTTTTTTGTACCAATAAACTAAAAAACTATTTCTATCAGCATAAGATACCTCTTTTAACTCCATTTATAATCGTAATTAAGCAATATCCTCTAATATCAAATTTTCTCTTTTGATATAAGAATGGATTTTCTATATATTTTTAAAGTATAAAAGTATGACCTTATTGAGAAATATGTGAGATAATTTCTGAAATTTAATTTGTCACTATTCATTTATATAATTTGAATACATACCTTTAATTCCATTGCCTCTATTACTATCTTCTCCTGGTTTTATAATCCAGATATTTTTAATATCTTTATCCTAAGCCAAATGCTAGAATGTTTATTAAAAATTAAAAAATTCTCTATCTGTTGGACCATGTATATGATAGGTTAATGGAATATAATTCCATACATCAATACTCTATTCCGAACAATATTCAGAGAGATTATGAAACAACCATTTTTTATCACCTAATTGATAACCTCCCTTAAGATGATTATGTATGCGAATGTTCATATTCTAATGATTTAGTTATGTTAATTCTTTTTAATTCGATAACTTTAATTAATAAATTAATATTTACATTATTTAATATCGGCGGACTATCTATATTATAATCATTTAATTTTTTTTTTGATTTCCCTTCAATTTTATCCCAAGCTTATTTAATCAAACTCATTTATTAAGAATCAATCCAATTATTTATTTCCTCTGAAATTATTGTTTAAGGGATTGGTTTTATTTCTGAAGGTTATAAATCTATAAATTTTTAAGTCCATACAAAATTTATTTCTGTATCATCATCAATTGAATTTGCTATACTCCATTATGGTCTTAAATTAAATATTCCTTTTATCATCATATGATTATTTCCTCTACCAACAAAAAGTTTATAATATTTTTAATGTAATGCTGGAATTACTTATATCCCATTACAAAAATTAATTATTTAATTTATTTCTTAATAACTTGGATTCTATATAAATTTTGTAAATCCTATATCCCAAAATCTAGTATCATCAATAACTATCTTTTTAGCTTTGCATATTGGAACCTATACTTTCTTTCTATCATTATCCTTAGAAGGTGGACTCTTAGTCTTATCATTTCTAATCAATAATGGAACTAATTTCTCTTATTACTTTGGAGTTTATTCCTTTTAAATTTATTGAACTTAAACTTATTTTACTTAAATTAATTATCCTTTCAATTATTCTAATTCATATTCTTTTTGAGCCACTGACTAACATCTCTAAGATCTTTTGTAATATTTTTTTCTTTATAGGATTCTTTAAAACGTTAAATTATCATTTGCTTATTTGGTTTTTCTCATTAATTCCTCCAAAAGAGATTGATTTCTACTCTTTCTATTTTATAATTCATAAATCTAAGATAATATATCATAAGTGGTCTAATTTTTTTGTCCATTTTTTTGTAAAGGAGTCAATAATTAAGTGTCTGTCACCTTCAGTTATGATTTATTTGGTGTTTCAGTTTCATTTTCAGTTATATTAGGTCTAAATTGACTTTCTATCTATTGAAAACTTCCATTTTTTCTCATTGATGATAAAAACTATTTTATTCCTGACTCAGCACTTCCTTGAGTATTAGAAACATATCCTTAGCATATCTGATTTGTTCCCATTTATTTTTCCCATAACTCTTATCTTCTTTTATGAACTGAGTTATTATCTAAAGATTTCCCTATTGATTCTTGATCTTTTGTAGGACCCCTTGCTCTCATTAATAATTTTAATAATATAAAATGATAATATAATATATATAATTTATAATACATTATTAGAATCAATTAATTTAATAATCAATATGAATATTTAGAATTATTAATTAATTCTAAAAATATGATCTTAAATCTCTTTATGATTAATTAAATTAAAGAATACTGAATGATTTATACTTATGCTATAATATATAGAAAATTTTAATTATTTTTAACAGATTTGACATATAAATGTTTTGAAAAAAACTGATAACATCTAAAGATGTTCTATTTCTCTTATTTAATACTTTAGATATACATATGAATTCTAAATAATTATATAAACAACCAAATAGAAAGTTAATTAATTTAAGTAATTAAACCTTCATATTAGGAAGTATGCAAAGAGTTTCAAAATGTAATTCTCTTTAAATCAATTTTAGGGATTTCAAAAATGGATATTTTTGGATAATAAATCACATTACGAATGAATAGATAAAGCTCATACAAAACAGTTTTTGGAGGTTGTTCTTCTTTGATTTTGTTAATGATTTTAATTTTGATATTCTCATCAAACATTACATCCTTTTTAAACAAAGAAAATTTAAGTGCTACAGTTTTGACTGAATTTGAAGAAATTCCATCTTTGTCATTAATTGATGATTCATTCTTTTTATTCGCTTTGTAAATTGATTAAGAGAATTTTTTAACTAAACCTTTTTATGACATTAAAATAGATTAGTTAAGAATTAAAAAATTTTTGAATGGGTCAACAATTTAAACAGAAAAAGAAATTAAGTTGATACCTTGTACTTTAGATCGTTTTAATAAAATATTTTCTTAATTTGGAAGAGACATGACAGACTAATTCAATTAATTTAAATTACATGACTTTTTGTGCTTTGAGTAAGTGGTTTTAATAATATTTATAGCTTTAACCAATCATTTTCAATATAAGGATCGTATTCAAGTATAAAAAATAAATAACTCCTCTAGATTTAGAATTTGAATTTTTAAAAATACAAGTGTCAGAGTGTTCTAACAAAACTAACTGTGCTTCTAAAGAAGAGTTGTAAAAAGAGATTGATAAAAATGGTGCTTTTAAAATTAAATTAATTCCTATTAATAAAGTATCAAATAAATAATCTTATAGATTTTAAATCCCTATAAGCCAGAAGATAATTATTTATAAACGTTTTTAGATGATTCATTTTTTTTTAGATTTCTACCCTCAAATATATATAAGTCTGTGGATCTCTTTATAAAAGAATATGAGGTTATTAATGATCAAAGTCTATTTCCATTAAGTTAGTTGGAATATTCAAAGATTTACACTATAGATCAAACGGAGATGAAAGAAAGGACAGAATTATAAAATAATAAAGCATAATCATTTGTACAAATTTAAATAAGGAAAAGTCCTTATAAAATAAAAATCTATAGAAAATATTTAAAAATAGATGAGTTATTATCTAATTTAGGAGGTATTTAATAAATCTTCATTTTTTTTGTTGGAGCTATCCTAACAATTTATAACAGATTTTAACGTATTTTAATATATTATATTTCAGTTCTCGTTGAATTAGCAAATAAATTGTATGAATTTTCACTTGTTTCTTTTTAAAAAGAAAAATATTTTTAAGATAATCTAAATTTAGTGAATTAAATGATATAGAATAAACAAGATAAAATCCCATTTTCAGAAAAACCTCGAAATTCTGATGCAGATTTAGAAATATAACCTTTGCATTCAAGTTAAATTAATTAAAAGTCAAAAAATGAGCTATTGAAATTTAGTGATTAGATAAGTCCTTCATTATAATAATAAAATCTTTAAAAAAAATAAGTTGAAAATAACATAAAAAAAAATAAATTTATATATGAACAGGAAGCAATGGCATTGAAATTAAATTGTACAAATGGTTTAGAATACTTTTAATTACAAATATAAAATTTAATTCAAAGATCATAACCAATTTTAATGACTTTTTAAATGTTAATTAATTTCATGACATGCTAAAAAGTATTTAAAAACAAAAAGCATATTTAATTGATAAATAAAGCAATGTAAATTATATAATTTAGACTATTAGTAGTCAAATAAGTGATTAAATTGATCTATTTAATATACTAACAAAATTAAATGACTTAGAAAAGCTTAAAGAAGTAATTTTTTCTGAGTAATAATTATTAATGTTCAATTTTGCTCCAAAGCCTTTGATATCACTAGATAAAACAACTGAAGTATTCAACAGAACAATAGTTGAAGAAAGAACAAGAAGCAACAATACAAAACAGTATATTAATAATAAAATATAGGGATGAAATAACTTAGGAGTCAGATACATCAAATAAAATTCATTACCATCTATAAGCTGATGCAAAGATGTACTCAAAAATTTATTCGGTATTTTATAAATAATATAATTCGAAGGCTTATGATGATGTTTTACAAGAAGCTGAGAATGATTAAGAATCTTCTATTTGTAGTAATTTGAGTAAATAAATAATTTTTAAATTGGGAGCTGAGGTGTAAACCATCTTTAAATTATCAAAATTAATAGATTTTCATTAAAATTAAAATAATTCTAGAAGGAGAGGAATGACCTCTGATACTTTAAGAAGAGTATTATATTCTAAAAAATAAATATTATAGTGATTATTTACTTATACTTAAATTATGTATAATAAAATAATGAATTATTTAAAAGAAGAAAATTAGTGTTTATTTCATGTATTGATTATATTGTACTAAAATATTATTGCTCATCATTTTTTTGTTGTTTTCTTGGCTCCTCCTCTTTTTGAGTAGAAGACATCATCTCTTCTGAATTCAAATTCTAATTCTCTTGTTGTTAATAATTTATAGACAGCTTTAATTGCATCAAGTCTTGGTTCGACCTCATTTTTATCTTAATCATCCAAAAAACTAATAATTAATATTAAATTATACATTCTATAGAATTTAGTGCCATCAACTCTAACTCTTGTTCTTCTTCCTAAAATAGTTGATGGTGCAACAAGATCATCAAGAAGTCCATCATAGAC
Source organism: Paramecium sonneborni (assembly GCA_905182985.1). NCBI lineage: Eukaryota > Ciliophora > Oligohymenophorea > Peniculida > Parameciidae > Paramecium > Paramecium sonneborni. The sequence goes on along the minus strand of CAJJDN010000031.1, from coordinate 243,942 downwards.
AGATGTGAGTGTTCTTGAATTTGGTCTTGTTTGTGATCTGTGACTTTTAACCCATTTACTTTCAATTGTTCTCTTTGCAACAACTAATATTGTTGCCTTCAATCTCTTTTCTAATTCAGGTAATAATTTTGAGCTAAGCAATTTACACAATTCAATACCTCACTTTATTGTAGATTGATAAACATGGATGGGGGATGAATACTAAATAAACTTATTTCTTAGCATTGATTTTTGCTGTATAATCGACAACTGATGAAACCTTAAGATTCTTGGCTTCTGCGACTGATTACTCGATTTAGGTCAATGCAACACCAACTTATTATTCCAAATTTGATAACTCATTATTGAAAATACACTCTTACTTCGGTTTTTTTCCAGAACTTATTTGCTGCCATTCCTGATAAAAATTTGATTTTTTATTTAAATCTTTTTATTAATTATTTAGGCACATTTTTATTAGCAATTCCTCTATCATTTATAATTAACTAAACCTAATAAAAACATGTATCTCATCAAATCACTATGATTATTCTACATAATAATTTTACTAAATTTGCGTCTATCGATTTATCCAATAATAAAATAATCTAATTCTCAATATTATTTAATTTATCTTTATTAATTCTCTTATATAAATCTATTCTTACAAAGATAATTTTTCTAATATTACTTTCTTTATCCTGATATCTCTCATATATCCAATAAGTATTAGAGGTAAAAAGCATGACTACATCTTGACCTTAAATATAGAATATCTTTTATTATCCTTAACAGAATCAATTTAAAATAATATTTTATATAAACTTCAAAAGATTTCATCATAAAAAAAAATAAAAGTTAATTTGAAATTTAACATTTATTTTAATAAATTGAAAATCTTTAGATTTTCTCTTCCAAATATGAATAATTTTATATTTTTTTGTATTTTCAAGCAATGACTTATTTTTTGGGATCAGGATTCTGCTATTTTTTAAATTCCTTTTTTTTGCGTTGAATTATTTTAATATATCTAATAATAAAACTGAAAATTAATTTATAAATATGTAAAATAGTACTTATTTAAATTTTATAATATCTTCGAATAAATGTACAATTAGAAAGTAAAGCATGAAAAATGTATGGGTTAGTGATAAGAGATTTAGAACGAAAATTGAGCTTAAAATGAGAGATGAAATAAAAAACGTAGTTAAAAGTGAAATCTATATTTAAAAAAAAGGATATGATGAGAGTTTAATAAAAAGAATTAGTAAATTTAGAAATGGAATAAAATAAGTATTATTTGCTTATAGAATTGCATTTTAATATAAAAATAGAATTTTCTAGAATTAGAAATTGTGTATAAAATCGAGTTCTATAGATGGATATTTTTAAGTTTAAAATTAAGTAATGTCAACAGAGTAAAAGAAAGAAGAGTAATTCCACTTCAATGCAGATATCCAATAATTGATGGGTTTAATTATCAATACATTCTATTCAAATAAGGAGATTTTCTTAAGAGAATTGATCTCAAATGCTTCAGATGCTTTAGATAAGATTAGATATAAGTCAATAACAGATCCAGACAGTGCTGGTTTGAACATTGAGCCAAACTTTAAGATTAAGATTATCCCAGACAAGAATAGCAATACATTAACAATTTAGGATACAGGTATTGGTATGACAAGAGATGAAATGATCAATAACTTGGGTACAATAGCAAAATCAGGTACCAAGGCTTTCATGGAAGCTTTGAGTTCAGGAGCAGATATTTCTATGATTGGACAATTTGGTGTTGGTTTCTATTCTGCTTACTTGGTTGCTGATAAGGTTGTAGTGATCTCAAAAGCTGTAGGTGAATAATAGTATAGATGGGAATCATAAGCTGGTGGAACATTCTTTGTTTATGATGATACTGAGAACCCAGTTTAATTGACAAGAGGTTCAACAATCATTTTACATATGAAGTAAGATAACTTAGAATTCTTGGAAGAAAAGAGAATTAAGGATTTAGTTAAGAAACATTCAGAATTTATTGGATTCCCAATTGAATTATAAATTGAAAAAACAACTGAAAAAGAAGTAAGTGATGATGAAGATGAAAACAAAGAAAAGAAAGCTGAAGAAGGTGAAGTCTAAGAAGAGAAAGACAAGGCAGAAAAGAAGAAGAAGAAGATTAAGGAAGTTAGTACTGAATTTGAATAAGTTAATAAGAATAAACCATTATGGATGAAGAAACCAGAAGAAATTACTAAGGAAGAATATGCTAATTTCTATAAACAATTAACTAATGATTGGGAAGAACATTTGTCAGTTAAATAATTCTCAGTTGAAGGAGGTTTGGAATTCAAGGCTGTTCTCTTCATTCCTAAGAGAGCACCATTTGATTTGTTTGAAACAAAGAAAAAGAAGAATAACATTAAATTATATGTTAGAAGAGTATTTATTATGGATGATTGTGAAGAATTAATCCCTGAATATTTAGGATTTGTCAAGGGAGTTGTTGATTCTGAAGATTTACCTTTGAATATTTCAAGAGAATTCTTATAACACAATAAAATCTTGAAAGTTATCAAGAAGAATATCACAAAGAAATGTATTGAGATGTTCTAAGAAATAAGTGAAAATGCTGAAGATTATAAGAAATTCTATGAATAATTCTCAAAGAATCTTAAATTAGGTATTCATGAAGATTCAGCCAATAGAACAAAATTGAGTGAATTCCTTAGATTCCACACATCAAAGAGTGGTGAAGAATTGATTTCACTTAAAGATTATGTTGGAAAAATGAAAGAAGGTTAAAAAGATATCTTCTTTATTACAGGTGAATCTAAAGCTTCTGTTGCTGCATCACCATTTGTTGAAGCTTTAAAGAAGAAGGATTATGAAGTACTTTATATGATTGATCCAATTGATGAATATGTGATCTAATAATTAAAAGAATTTGATGGAAAGAAATTAAAGAATTGTACCAAGGAAGGTTTAGACTTAGATTAAACTGAAGATGAAAAGAAGAAATTTGAAGAATAAAAATCAGCCTTTGAAGGATTATGTAAATTGATTAAAGAAATCTTGGGAGATAAGGTTGAAAAGGTTTAATTAGGATAAAGACTTGATTAATCACCATGTGTATTGGTTACAGGTGAATATGGATGGTCTGCTAATATGGAAAGAATTATGAAAGCTTAGGCTTTGAGAGATCCATCAATGAGTAGCTATATGATGTCCAAGAAGACATTGGAAATCAATGCTAATCATCCTATTCTTACTGAATTAAAGAAGAAATCAGATAAAGATAAGAGTGATAAGACAGTTAAAGATCTTATCTGGTTACTTTATGAAACTGCACTACTTACTTCTGGATTCAGTCTTGATGATCCAACTCATTTTGCTAATAGAATTCATAAAATGATTAAACTTGGTTTATCTATTGATGATGCTGGAATTGAAGAAGAAGATGAAAAACTTCCATAATTAGAGGTATTATTAATTATTTATATTTTTATTAGAAAAAAGAAGATGCAAACACCGAAGCTACCAAATCAAAAATGGAAGAAGTTGATTGATTTATGTTCATTGTGTGTTTTAAATTATACAAATTGTTAAAAATAAAAAGTTTAATAATACTTAATTAGATTGAAAAACAGTTTAATTAATGATGTAATATGGTCATTTAATAATCGATTTCTATTGGAGATTACATAAAATTTAATTATAATTGATTATTGATGGGTTGCGGTGTATCTAGTGCACATTAATTTTTGGCATACTCAATAGAAAAGCCTGATCCTTAAGAAAACAATTAAGGATAAACTAATGTCAGAAGAAATGTTAAATTCAAAGATGAGTTTCTTATGATTCCATAACCAGGAATCACAACATTATAAGAAATGGTGAAAAATAGTGTTGCTAAATACGGAAATCAACCATGTTTAGGAAAATATGAAGGAGATAATTTTAAGTTTATGTCTTACAATTAAGTAAATGAAGAAGCCATGCATCTTGGAAGTGGGTAAAAAATTAAATTAACTTTAGAATGTCTAACCTGAGTTTAGTAAAAGAAGTCCAAGAATACTAACACTACAAATTAAAATTGGTAGGAGTATTTTCAAAAAATAGAAGAGAATGGATGATCTTAGATTGGGCTAATATGCTCTACGGTTATACTATGGTACCATTTTACGATACACTTGGTCCTGAGTCAATTCCTTTTATTCTTGATTAAACCAATATAGAGACAATGTTTATCAGCGGAGAAGCAACCAAATCTTTGCTCCAATGCAAAGAAAAATATAAGTTGAAAAATTTAGTTTTGCTTGATTCTATCTCAGATTAACAGATATCTGACTTGAAAAATAAAGGATATCAATTATTCAAATATGAGGATGTTGTTGAAAATGGAAAAAAATCAGTTGTTTAATTAACTTAAGTTTTACCTGCCTCCATCTTTACTTTATGCTATACTTCTGGAACTACTGGAAATCCTAAAGGAGCTATGCTATCCCATGATAATCTAATCTCTGCAATTGCAAGTACCTAACAAACAGATGCCGGAATTAATTCAAATGACGTTCATATATCATATTTGCCATTACCTCATGTAATGGAGAGATTGATTATACTTACTATGCTCTTCACTGGTGCTTCTATAGGGTAATTTCATCATTAATAAATAGTTTCTATCGAGGTGATCCCAATTTATTAAAGGAAGACATTTAAAAATTAAGACCAACAATTTTTGCTTCGGTTCCTCGATTATATAATAAATTTTATGATGGCATTAAAGCAAAAATTAATGAAGTAACTGGCTTTAAAAAATCATTTGCTGAAAGAGCTATTAGAGTGAAACTAGAAAATTTAAGATCAGATGCTAAATATACTAGTGGTTTATATGATAAAGCCTTTTAAGGAGTCAGAGATTTATTTGGAGGTAGATGTAGATTAATGGTTACTGGTTCTGCCCCTATCCAATAAGAAGTTATTGATTTTCTCAAAATAGCTGCTTGTTGTCCTATTCTTGAAGGATATGGTTAAACAGAATCTACAGCCTTATCTTTTTCAACAGCTGCCTGGGATCCAAAGTCTGCTCATCTTGGGGGACCTGCTGCTAATACAGAATTTAAATTAGTAGATGTTCCAGATATGAATTACACATCTTTAGATGTTATTGATGGAGTAAAAACACCTAGAGGAGAAATTTGTTTAAGAGGACCAGGAGTTTTCAAAGGATATTACAAAGATCCTGAAAAAACTGCAGAAGCTATTGATGCTGCTGGATGGTTGCATACTGGAGATATTGGCCTTATTACTGAAAAAGGAGGAGTCAAAATTATTGATAGAAAGAAAAACATATTTAAATTATAATAAGGTGAATACATTGCTCCTGAAAAAATTGAAGCCATTTATAATAGAGTTTAAGGTGTTGCTGAAACATTCATATATGGTGATTCACTTAAAAGTTAAATTGTGGCTATCATTGTTCCTTAAAAGGAATTTGTTGAAAAATATGCAGCTGAAAAATAAATTTAAGGTGATTTCGAGTAATTGTGTAAAAACAAAGATATCATTAACCTTTTCTTAAAAAATATTAATGAGTATGGAAGAGCTAATAAATTAAATTCATTAGAAATTGTATTATTTTATTAAATACTTTATTAGGCTAAGCTTATATATCTAGAACCTTAATCATTATAGACTTTTGGATGTTTAACCTCAACCCTTAAATTACAAAGACATCATGCCAAACAAGTTTTTGCCAGTCAAATAGAGTAGCTTTATAAGAATTAAGCTTGATATAATATAATCATATTTAGAAAAATTATTCATAATAATTATTAAAATAATGATCAAAGTTTTAATTATTATGTTTTTAATAATAATTGGAAATATGTCAAAATAATAAGAAAGAAAAAATTAATATTCATTATATAATATAAAATATAATAAAATAAAAAATTAATTATATTTAAGGAATTCATAAATTACAAAAATTAAAAACAATTTAGATCATTATTGAACTTTTTGATATGGATGTCCTTCTCCTTGATATTTTTTTAAGATTGTATAATAAAATCTATTTTTTACTTGATTTTCCAAAATTAAATAAAACATTCTAAAATCTATTATTAAACATTTAAAAAATGATTGCCTCGACCATTTTTAAGGATCATTTGATCTTCTTAATCAGTCCATTTTTGATGATTGATAGTTGGATCGATTTAATTTGACATAGCTGTCTCTTACTTATTTAGAAGCATGATCTGGCAATTCTAAAAATTTTAAATAAAACTATATACTTTAACTAATCGGAACTTATTAAGGAATATAATAAGGAACCATGATATAAACTGGATAGGTTGATTCTAGTACATAAAATAGATAATAATATCAATTTTATTCTATTTTTGGAGAAGATAATATAGAATAGGTTTACATAAAAATATAAACAATAATCACAATATATCATAACCTTAAATTTAATAATTCTTAAGGAATAACTTAATCAGATTATTGAAGAACTTAAATTAAATCGTTTTTAAGTCTGTTGTTAATGAGGGTAGGTTCTAAAAAACTAATAGCTAATCCTTTATTTCCAGCTCTAGCAGTTCTACCAATTCTATGAATATAGTCTTAAATCTTAGAAGGGAAATCATAATTAACCTAATATGAAATAAAAAGACTTACAACAATATCTACATTGGAAATATCTAAGCCTCTAGATGCTAAATCTGTTGCAATTAAACAATTAATTTTGCCTGTACTAAAATCTTCAAGAATATAGTCTCTTTCAATTTATTTCAAATCTCCATGCAAATATCTAGCTTTCAATCCATGTTATGATAATCGATATTCCAATTTCTAAGTATCTAGTTTTTTTTAACAAAAAATAAGTATTTTTTATTCTTTAAATTTTTCGATTAATTCTACAAATTGTTCAAATTTATTATCATAAATAATTATGATTTCTTGTTGAATATTTCTATTAACACTTAATCCTTATTCTCCAAGCTATAAGATTACAGGATCCTAAATGCATAATGAATTAGCTAACATTTATACTTCTTTTGGCCAAGTTGCACTAAAAAATAAAGTTTATCTGTCTTCTCTAACATTCATTAAGATTTATTAAATTTAATCTTCAAATCCCATATCTAACATTCTATCAGCTTCATCTAAAACAACTTAAGTAATTGTCTTTAAAGGATATCCATCATTCATAAAATCTAATAATCTACCAGGAGTTCCAATTATTACTTTTGGAAATTAAATATTATTTCTTGATTCTTTCATTCCTAAGATATCACCATATTAATGATTTTTGTAAACTCCTCCATAAACACAACATGTTCTTGTAAAAAGTTCATATTAAGATTAGATCTATTAGGCTAATTCTCTTGTTGGAGCAAGTACTAAAATTCTAGGACCTTTTACTTTTGGTTGAGCTTAAGCATGAATTAATCCTGGTAAAGCATATGCTAAAGTTTTGCCAGATCCAGTTTCAGCAATTGCAATAACATCTCTTCCTTCTAAAATTAAAGGTATTATAGCTTATTAAATAGATGTAGGTGATGTTATTTTTTTAGAGATTAAAATTGATTAATATTCTGCAGGTAAAAATTCAAAATTCTTAACAATATTCTTAATTTCTCCTTCTATTTATATTGAATTAATAAACTCCTAAATTTCATCAGGAGATTGATTAGGAATCAATTTTATTTGTTTTATGATATCAGATAATTCTTCTTACTGAAGCTGTTAACAATGCTTAACAAATTCTTTGGTAGAAATTACAAACTTTTATTTGGATGGCCGCATGATTCTTACTTTTGGAGAAATCGATTCTGTATGTAGTGATGCTGATATTTTATAACATGTTGTAAGCCAACAAAATGGATTTAGATATCCAGCAAGGGTTTTACGAAATGAATTATTTATCATTAATATAATTTAATTTTATTCTCATCCTGATGATTATTTTTTACTTCTATTCATACATCCTAAAGTATCTAATATTGTATTAAATAAAGTCTTTTTAGAAGGTTATTCTGTTACTTGTTATTCAGGAACCTTTTTTGATTATCTAGGTTTAAAAATATCTGTCATTCTGATTATTGCTCTATCTTATTACTCCAAATATACATCTAATTCATTAAATAATTCTAATCCTTCCACTTAATATTTACTAAAATTTATAGAATTCACACTCTAAATTGATTCTCTGCATTCTTATCCTTTTTTTACAAAAGGATGCTATAATACTTAACTTATACTAAGTCTTTCATCTTAAGCTACTAATAATTTCTCTATTAAATCTTAAACTAATTCCGGACAATTATATTTTCTTGGATTGGTTGGAATCTAATGATGAATTAACTCATAAAGAATTATTCCCAGTGACCATGTATCTACTTTGAAAGAATATTTCCCTTAAGTAACTTCTGGAGCCATATAATCTACAGTCCCACATAAAGTATCTCTCTATTTATTATAACCAACCTCTGCTGACCATCCAAAATCACATAACTTTATTACATTCTTCTTTAATAAAATATTCTCAGGCTTTCATTTAATCCTATATATATTACTTTCAAATCTCGATGGATTATATTATTTGAGTGTAAGTAATATATTCCATTACATATCTAACTAAAATAATCTTGAACTTCATCCAATGTTAAATTTTTCTAATATAAAGAACCACCCTCTGCATATTCCATCAACAAATGAACATGTTATCTATCTTAATAATAAGAATGTAGCTTTATAATGTTTCCATGAACTAGCTTTTTATGAATATGAATCTCCTTCTATAATTACTATTCACTTATATCATTAAATATTCCCTTAGGCACCTCTATGTTACTCTTATATATACAGTTTTTAAAGCAAATAACTCCCCATCCTTTTTAACTAAATATACTTTCCCATAAGCTCCATTTCCCAATTCTTTTATTTTCTCATAACCATCAAAATCTGACTAACAATATTTAGAATATAACATTCAAATTAGTAAATTAAATGAAAAATTATACTATATTCCTTATTTTCTAAACTATTTTTTATTATTTATATAATTATCATATATCATCAAAATGATCACTTCTAGATATTAACATTACTTTTTAGTGAAAACTAGTTATCTTATTAAAAATTGACTTTTTGATAATCAGATATTTTTGTTTAAAATAACAATCCTCTTAATTTTGGAAAGTATTTTTCAATATTATAGAGATTTATTTTTCAATTATAAACTTTTAAATATGTATTTTTGTTGGCTGACAAAAATTCATTTTAAAATGATATTTTGCTACTTCACATTGAATCAATCATAATCAAAAAATATGAGGTTTATTGGTTTTCTTTTACAAAATTTGATATCAATTTATTTGATTAAATCTGTGTTTATTTTAGTAATCTTTGACTTACAAAACAAAAACTCTGGATTTAAGATATAAATAGATCTAAACCTTAATGGTATGATAGAAAGATATTGGTTTCACAATGAAATTTTAGAAAGGTAGTGTATTTTTAAAAGTTTATGTTTAATAGGAAACTTAAATTAAGCTGTTTCTCATATGAATTAGTAGTAATTTATACAAAGATTTAATTAAAACTTTGAATATAAATGGAAAAATAATTTAAGCTTTATAAAAGATGGAATATAATATATAAATAAGACATCTTTATGAGATTATTATAATTATTCACATTTATTTTTACCATGCTCCAGAATAGTTAATTTCTATATTAATTTCTTCGTGTTTATAACAATCATGAAGAAAATTCATATAGTCTCCAAAATCTGCTTATCCCAAACTTCTTAATTTATATTGAATAGAAATTAAATCATTTTTTCTAAATATTGTTGGATAGGTATATTCTACTCCATTGAATTCAGGTTTTAACAAGAATTCGTATTTGAGAACTTTATTTTTTAAAGGATGCTTAGTATAATAGTCATATTCATCTTTTAAATTTTCTTACTTAAATACTTTTTAAAATTCTGTTTTATCTTTGATGATTTCTACAAATAAAATTAATTTTTTTAGTAAAACTTTATGAATAAATACCAATTTTTAAAGTTTCAAAATCTTCATTAATATCTGCAATAATTTCATCAAACATTTTAGTAGCAATTCTTGATCCAACTAATAAACTTAGATCACTAAATTCTTCAGTTCCAAAGACTCTTTTATATATTTCAGATGATTTAATATATTCAAAACCTTGTATTTCAAGTAGATTATGATATGCTACAAAAGCTCCATCCATTCTACCAATTTTTAATTAGATCGCCCATTTTAAGAAAGCTCCTCTAATTAAATCATAATATTCTCTTTCAAAAGATTAAAATAATCCTTTATATTAATTGATTTCATAATCTAAATAATCTCTATAGTTAGGATAATCATATCTAATTGGACATGCACCTCTAGCTTTAATTTCAAAAACAAAAGGATTATCAGATCTATTCCTGCAATCAATTTAAGATCTTAAACACATTTCATTATTTAATTCCATAAATCTATGAAAGTCTTCTATAACTGGCATTTAAGAATCTAATTTTATTTATCTATTTTCAAATTCATCTTTTTCTTAAGTTAATTGTCTCTCCACAATTTTACCACTCATTAAGAGTTCAATAATTTCTTCTTCAAAGATTCCAGGATCACCATCTAAAGCATACATATTTTCATCAACTCTATGTAATAATGCTGATGTTGGTTTTCTTTATGAAATCATAAATTTTCTTGGTTCATCAGGGAAAGATTCAAAAACACTGCTAAAATCAGGGCCATTAAAACCACTTAATAAATAAAAAACTTAACTGAGTACATTAGAAAATGTACTTGTGGAAACACTAAAATAAAAATAGGAATTACCAATATTTTAAGTTTAGAGTTTTGGCAAATTATTAAAGGGTTACATCTTTAGAAGGTGGTAGATAAGTATCAAACTTATTCATTTAAGCCTCTCTCTATATTTCTTTTAAGTAATTATAATTGTGGTGATTTTTGAATTCAGATATTGGATAAATTCCTGGGTTTTTGACTATTTCTTCTAAGGGTTCAATTAAAGTAGGAACTATAAGGATTTTATCATTATTATCAAAATCAACTCGATATAAATCAGATAAATCTAACCTTTATAAGTTAGATTGTCTAAAAGAAAAATTAGATTATGTTTAAATCGAATTTTGATCACTCTAATTTTCATCAAAATTTAATGCTGAAGCCAATCTTTTTGAATGAACATCTTCATTTTATACTTTAACCACAAAATCTTCTCTTCTAAAATTTTGATTTTTTCTCTTAAATACTCCTTTTGCTTAGTATGAAAAAAAAAATCTGGATTTTATCATTTATTTTATTAATATTAATATGAACCTTCAATTTCAACTTTAAATTTATTTTCTGATTTAACAGGCACACCTATTTTTAGAGTATACTAGCCTTCTTCATTTTAATTTTTTAGGCACTATTTCAAAATAATCTAATACTTCCAAATGATGTTGAGCAGGATCTTCTTCTTAATATTTCTATTTAGAAATCACAATTAATGAAGCAGGTATTTCAGATGGTGGATTTTTGTTCCCAAAAGCTTCGCTTAATTTCTTAAATTATTCTTAATTTTATTATGGAAGTAGACTTTGAACTTCTAATGGTTTCTCTTAATTTAAAACTTCTTATGGTTTCTCTTAATTTTAAACTTGTTATGGCTAAATTTATTCTTAATCATTGGCACCTTTAAGTTTTTATTCATTATTTTAATTCTATTAAGTTGTTTGTTTTTCATCATTTCTAGGGTTCGTTTATTGAGTAATGGTAGTCTGTATAAGTAAAAATTTATACTAGCTATTATTTAGTTTTATTTTTATTCTTTCCTCCACAAGTACCCATATTTAATATATAAAAATTTAAATATTTAGATATTAATTTTTTAATGGTTAATCTCCGTCTCTAGAAAAGATTGGCAGCCACATAGTTGAAAGTAGGTGTTAATAGAGTTTGGTTGGATCCAAATGAAGCTAGTGAAATTAGTCTTGCAAATTCAAGAATGTCAATAAGAAAATTAATTAAGGATGGTCTTATTATGAGAAGATTAAGAACAATACATTCAAGAGCAAGAGCAAGAAGATTCTTAGAAGCCAAAAGAAGAGGTATTTAAGTTTTCTATTTATATTTTAGGCAGACACACTGGTACTGGTAAAAGAAGAGGTACAAGAGAGGCTAGAATGCCAACTAAAGTACTTTGGATTCGTAGATAAAGAGTTTTAAGAAGATTATTAAGAAAATATAGAGCTGCCAAAAAAATTGATAGATAATAGTAATGGTTTAATTCAATATTTTTGATAGATATCATGAATTCTATTTGGCCTCAAAAGGTAATCAATATAAAAACAAGAAAGTGCTTATTGAAGCAATACATGAAACAAAATAAGAAAAAGTTAGAGTCGATAAAATAGAGAAGGAGTAAAATGATAGAAGAGAAAAGAATAAAGCCTAAAGAGTAAAGAAAACCTAAAACAAATTAGCAGCTGAATGATGTTTTAAGCAATTACATAGTACAATATATTTATCTATATAATTTCCTACATATTAAAGTTTGATTTCTATTTTTTTATATTAAAAAAGATTTAAATTTTTTTTAGGTGAAATGGTATGTTAAGGAATTTAATTTAGGCTGACAATAAAGAATAATCTGCAGTATAATAAACAAAGGGAAAGAAAGGAAAAAAGAATTAAGGAGATGATTAACCAAAAGAAGTTGTTGCTACATTAGGACCAAATGTTGCTGGAAATGAATTAGTTTTTGGAGTTGCTCATATTCTTTCAACTTGGAATGATACCTTTATCCATATAACAGATTTGACAGGTAGAGAAACACTAGCAAGAGTAACAGGAGGAATGAAAGTCAAATCAGACAGAGAAGAATCATCACCATATGCAGCAATGCAAGCAGCAAAAGATGTTTATGAGAAATTGAAAACACTTAAAATAAATGCTTTACATATTAAATTGAGAGCCAGAGGAGGTAATATTATAAATTAAATAAATAAATAGGTGTTGATACAAGATAACCAGGACCAGGAGCTTAAGCTGCTCTTAGAGCTCTTGCTCGTTTGGGATTAAAAATTGGTAGAATTGAAGATGTCACACCAATACCAACAGATTCAACTAGAAGACCAGGTGGTAGAAGAGGAAGAAGATTATGATAAGTAAAATACATTACATTATTCAACAAATAAATAATCTAATCTTAAATCAAATCATTATTTGCTGAGATCTTTATTCTTAACATTTATCTTTTATATATGTTCTTGGAATTTTAATTTTATATTTTAAAATATCACTTTGTTATTTTAATTAATGTCAAATTCGAATACTAAAATATAAAGCTAAACTGATATGAAATAGAAACTATTAAATATTTTATCAGAGAAAAATAGTAAGGTCACATCTTAACAAAAACCATGTTCAAGTTTGGATTATTATTCATTGCAAAGAAAATTATCATAACGATCACACAAATTACCTGTTGAAATGACTAAATTTGAAAGAGAAAGATGGTTATTTGAAATGTTGAATACCTAAGACTTAGCACAATAAGTATGAATATATTGGTGAAGTTAAGGAATAAGAATTGAAGGAAATATATGTAAGAACAACCAAATTGATTACAAGATATCGTAATAAAGAAATTAAATGGAATAAAAAAAAAGAGGCTTTGTAAAATGAGATTGATTTGCTTCGTTCATTATTAGAATAATCTTGAATAAATAATTTATTGCTTCTTTAATTTAAATTAATTACACTTATCCTGCAATTATCACTATTCCCATCAAAAATATAACTTTTTATAGATGAAATTATTTTTATATTGCTGCACTATCATTTGAAATTGATTATCAAATTAAATAGGTTAAACAATACCATTTTTTGAATAAATGCTATATCCTTTTAATCCTCCATTATTTATTTANGGTGAAATGGTATGTTAAGGAATTTAATTTAGGCTGACAATAAAGAATAATCTGCAGTATAATAAACAAAGGGAAAGAAAGGAAAAAAGAATTAAGGAGATGATTAACCAAAAGAAGTTGTTGCTACATTAGGACCAAATGTTGCTGGAAATGAATTAGTTTTTGGAGTTGCTCATATTCTTTCAACTTGGAATGATACCTTTATCCATATAACAGATTTGACAGGTAGAGAAACATTAGCAAGAGTAACAGGGGGAATGAAAGTCAAATCAGATAGAGAAGAATCATCACCATATGCAGCAATGCAAGCAGCAAAAGATGTTTATGAGAAATTGAAAACACTTAAAATAAATGCTTTACATATTAAATTGAGAGCCAGAGGAGGTAATATTATAAATTAAATAAATAAATAGGTGTTGATACAAGATAACCAGGACCAGGAGCTTAAGCTGCTCTTAGAGCTCTTGCTCGTTTGGGATTAAAAATTGGTAGAATTGAAGATGTCACACCAATTCCAACAGATTCAACTAGAAGACCAGGTGGTAGAAGAGGAAGAAGATTATGATAAGTAAAATACATTACATTATTCAAACAAATAAATAATCTAATCTTAAATCATATCATCATTTTATGAGATCTTTATTCTTAACATTTATCTTTTATATGTATTTTGGAATTTTAATTTTATATTTTAAAATATCACTTTGTTATTTTAATTAATGTCAAATTCGAATACTAAAATATAAAGCTAAACTGATATGAAATAGAAACTATTAAATATTTTATCAGAGAAAAATAGTAAGGTCACATCTTAACAAAAACCATGTTCAAGTTTGGATTATTATTCATTGCAAAGAAAATTATCATAACGATCACACAAATTACCTGTTGAAATGACTAAATTTGAAAGAGAAAGATGGTTATTTGAAATGTTGAATACCTAAGACTTAGCACAATAAGTATGAATATATTGGTGAAGTTAAGGAATAAGAATTGAAGGAAATATATGTAAGAACAACCAAATTGATTACAAGATATCGTAATAAAGAAATTAAATGGAATAAAAAAAAAGAGGCTTTGTAAAATGAGATTGATTTGCTTCGTTCATTATTAGAATAATCTTGAATAAATAATTTATTGCTTCTTTAATTTAAATTAATTACACTTATCCTGCAATTATCACTATTCCCATCAAAAATATAACTTTTTATAGATGAAATTATTTTTATATTGCTGCACTATCATTTGAAATTGATTATCAAATTAAATAGGTTAAACAATACCATTTTTTGAATAAATGCTATATCCTTTTAATCCTCCATTATTTATTTATTCTTTTATGATTGGATTTTGAATGTATTAATACATAGGTTTCTGTAAATAAATTAGAGGGGATTCATAATTAATATTTTTTGGACTCTAAGGTGTTGTAACTTCTGAGCTTCTTTCGTGAACAGTCTTTAGAATTGAATTATTTTTCTTAAATTATAAAATAGCATTTTAAATCTTAGAGTCCAGATTTAAGGTAATACTTACTGGAATTCTCTTTTCAGGTGTAGCATTTCTTAATTCATTCAAAACTAAATTGAAAGATAATAAACTAACAATTTACATTTGATATCATCTCTAAGAATTTTTGCTTTAATATCTTCTTCATATCCTTATATATTGCTAGTGCATTCTAAATCCTATTAAGAAGTTGGTCTTGCTCTTGGTGTGTTGAGGAAAAAGTTCTTGTTTATTTCTAATGTTGACTCTATAAGATATTAATACCAATTTTTAATTCCTTATAATACAAAGGATTTGCTTATTCTTTTACTTTTGTTATTTCTTTTTTTAAATCTATTAATTCTTTGCTCTTGACTGACTAACCAACTACTATCTATTTATTTTAGATGCTACAATCAGAATTTGGGGAATTGGTTGAAATAAAAGAAGAATTGCTTTTTTTAAGCTAAGACATTGATGAAACTAGAATGAATATCTCACTAGCATTTTTCTATGGATCAGATAGTAATTTTTTTAAGGGAATCCATTTAGAGTTAAATAATTCCAATACCTATCCTGGTAAAATTGGTAACACTTTGCTGATAAATTCTAAAAAAGACTCTTTAAGAAGTATGATTTCTTGATTTGTCTCCATATATTCCTTTGGAAATAATTAATTAATTATAATAGTCAATCTACTGATAAAAGTAGCAATTATTTATTCTAATGATAAGATTATGCAATTTTGATGTTTCTCTCTTTTCTATTTAGTGGTTTTAAATTTCTGAATAAGTTTAGAGTCTTATTGTGAATTATTTCTATATTACAAAATTTAAAGATTTTCTGATGAATATTCATAATTAATAATTTAGTTATTAAATTTAGAATGAAGTAAAATAAACATGAATTGATGATTTTTAGTTCTATAAATTTTCTGTTTAGTATAATGGATAATTGTAAAATTTGAATTATATTTGTAGNATCAAAAATATAACTTTTTATAGATGAAATTATTTTTATATTGCTGCACTATCATTTGAAATTGATTATCAAATTAAATAGGTTAAACAATACCATTTTTTGAATAAATGCTATATCCTTTTAATCCTCCATTATTTATTTATTCTTTTATGATTGGATTTTGAATGTATTAATACATAGGTTTCTGTAAATAAATTAGAGGGGATTCATAATTAATATTTTTTGGACTCTAAGGTGTTGTAACTTCTGAGCTTCTTTCGTGAACAGTCTTTAGAATTGAATTATTTTTCTTAAATTATAAAATAGCATTTTAAATCTTAGAGTCCAGATTTAAGGTAATACTTACTGGAATTCTCTTTTCAGGTGTAGCATTTCTTAATTCATTCAAAACTAAATTGAAAGATAATAAACTAACAATTTACATTTGATATCATCTCTAAGAATTTTTGCTTTAATATCTTCTTCATATCCTTATATATTGCTAGTGCATTCTAAATCCTATTAAGAAGTTGGTCTTGCTCTTGGTGTGTTGAGGAAAAAGTTCTTGTTTATTTCTAATGTTGACTCTATAAGATATTAATACCAATTTTTAATTCCTTATAATACAAAGGATTTGCTTATTCTTTTACTTTTGTTATTTCTTTTTTTAAATCTATTAATTCTTTGCTCTTGACTGACTAACCAACTACTATCTATTTATTTTAGATGCTACAATCAGAATTTGGGGAATTGGTTGAAATAAAAGAAGAATTGCTTTTTTTAAGCTAAGACATTGATGAAACTAGAATGAATATCTCACTAGCATTTTTCTATGGATCAGATAGTAATTTTTTTAAGGGAATCCATTTAGAGTTAAATAATTCCAATACCTATCCTGGTAAAATTGGTAACACTTTGCTGATAAATTCTAAAAAAGACTCTTTAAGAAGTATGATTTCTTGATTTGTCTCCATATATTCCTTTGGAAATAATTAATTAATTATAATAGTCAATCTACTGATAAAAGTAGCAATTATTTATTCTAATGATAAGATTATGCAATTTTGATGTTTCTCTCTTTTCTATTTAGTGGTTTTAAATTTCTGAATAAGTTTAGAGTCTTATTGTGAATTATTTCTATATTACAAAATTTAAAGATTTTCTGATGAATATTCATAATTAATAATTTAGTTATTAAATTTAGAATGAAGTAAAATAAACATGAATTGATGATTTTTAGTTCTATAAATTTTCTGTTTAGTATAATGGATAATTGTAAAATTTGAATTATATTTGTAGTTTATATAAAATTGAGAGTTTTTGGATTATAAATATGTTAATATATATAAAGTTTTTGAGATATCACAATAGACCTAATAAAATTTATATTTTATGTGATTAAATACGATTGAGGGAAAAATGAGATTATTAAATAATTTTATTTGTTAATTTTTGACTCTTTCACAGATTAATATTAATTTTTATTGATTATATAAAAATTACTAAAAGTTAGTGAAAAGATGTTAGAAATTAATTTTGTTTACAATACTTAAATAGCATTGTAAACAAAAAAGAAAGACATTATCATTTTTTATTTATTTTTCTTTTACAAATATTTTTTTGAAAAAAATAATAAATATGATAGAAATTTAAAATTTAATTGATTAATAATTCTTTTAATTAAAAATATATATATGTATGTGTGTGTGTGTGTGTCAAAAATATGCTTCGATAATAATCTGGTTGAACAATGTAAAATATCTTTATGTTGAATAGCATCCTATAATAAAATTAATATGAATTTCTGATTTATTAGTTATAAAATTTGTTCAGTCCAGTATTAGGTAAATCATGAATCTATATTTATTAATAATAATGGAGTTAAAAGATTATATTGTTCTATTTTCCATTACATTTATTTCAAATAGGAAGGGGTAAATCATCATAAAGATTATATTTAAACTTGAAATGAATTAAATACCTTAATTTACTATATTTCATCTCATCATAACTATTTTATTATCGTTCCCATGAATAATGACAACCAACTTAAAATGTTGACAAACACTTTTCAAATTATAATGATGATAGATTGTCATTTATATAAGATCCTATTTATTCTATGGATTGATTCCTGTAAAGTTATAAAAATCTGAAATTGATAGGATTATCAAAAATTAAATGATAAACAATGAAAAAATGAAACAATTGATGTTTAAAAATACTAATCTTTTTAATGATTTTTCATTTTTTAAATTAGTCAAAATAATTCAACTACTTATATAAATAAAGATAAAGCTTTAAAATATAATAATAAAAAATATATTAAGTCCATCCAATATAAAATGCTTACAGGCAAAGAAGAATAACCTTAATTGCTTTTAAGAGTAATGCGCTTAAAAAAAAGTCTAGTCTAATAGAGGAAATCAAGAGAGCAAGGAATTACCAAAATATTTGAGGAGCACATTTACTGATACCTATTAATTGTAAGAGCCATTAAAAGAGAAGAGAGGCAAAAAAATATTGCCTTAATATGCATTTGGAAATTCATTAGAATCACCATCATATTTTAGAAATGCAAATACTTTGATTTGTAAAGAAAGTTATGACAATCCATTTCTAAAAGGACAATAAAAACCAAAGAGCAAATGGGATTCATTACGTAGCAATACATTAAATAATTATGATTTTTATAATGTTTCTGAATAGAAGTTTAGTAATTTACCTTAAGAGGGATATCGTAATGTGAGATTAGTGAAGTATATAATTTAATACATATATAAAAGTACAGTTACAAATCAGATTAATTTTGTGAAAACACCTAAAGTGAAAAATGAAGAACATACATTTTAACAAGCATATCGAACATTGTAAAATACCAGCCATTTTAGACGAAAACATGGTGAGTAATTTTATTATTGATATATTAATAGAGTTGTTTACAGATTTCATTGAAAAAAATGATAACTAAAATGTATATGGACATTTAAATGATCGTTAAAGACCAAAAGGACATTTAAGAGATGTAAAAAATTTTAGCTTGACTCCTAAAGAATAAAATCTACATCATAAATTTACATATAATTTCATGGTTTCAAGTCCAAATTATAACACAACAAGAAATCAAGAATTACCCTATCTTAATAAAGGAGATGAAAAAGTAGAGTAATATTTTAAAAGAGATCAGAAGTAAATATTTTTTATTAATACTATTTAAGATTTCTTAATTCTCTAAGTAATTCAATCATAACTTCTTAAATAGATAAGAAAATGAAAGGCAAGAAATAGGATAAATATAAGTATATTAAATATATTTTTAAGTGCTGATCCTGTAGCTGAAGACTATTAAGAAAATGAAATTGGATTAATTGAAGTATTTGAAAAACATCTAGAGTTTGAAAAGCAATATGGAAATTGATTGAATAATTAATATTTTAAATGAAATTGACAATATTGCCTGATCCAATTCATCGCTAATATTTCGCTAATCATGTTAACTCACTTAAATAGATTAAAAGAAGAAAAAATAGAAATGAAGAAGACTCTATAACTGTAATCCGTTAATGTAATTTGTATGTTATATGTAGTATCGACAATTAAAAAAATTAAGGATTAAGTTTCTACCTTTGAAGCTATTGAAGAAAATAAAAGCATTGCTTACAATAATTAAAAGATTTAATAAGCAATTATGAAAATAAGCAATGCTAAATATAGTTTACCAAAGCTATACATTAAACGCAAAGAAAAAACGGAGCTCTCAGATGATATTGCAAAAGAAAATAAAAGACTCAAAAAAAGCATAGAAAATGTCTAAAATAGCTTAACTTATAGAACCAAGCATTAAAACATCAGAAAGTCTTATTAGCAAGTACTGAACGAATATTGTTAATCGAGATTGTAGTAATAAAATGAATAATTATAATAATGATTCCGAAATAGTTCATTCTTCTATTGGACCTTTACCAGTTCGTCGTAGTACGTTAAATCTCAGTTTAGTGAGAGAATATGACTTACCATGTGAATCATTTGAAAAGGCAATAGATATCATGTCTAAGAATTTATAACTGAATGAATAAGCTAGTAGAATCTATATGTAAGACATTCTAAGAGAGTTTGGGTATGATTAAATATTATCAATATAGTTATTTCAAGGCTCTAGAACAATAATAAGAATATTTTGATTACATAGAAGAAACAATTAGTAGTTTAGAATATAAGTAAGTAAAGAAAGGGAATATTGTATTTCATTGTGGAGAGAGAGGAGATTATTTTTATATGATATTAAAAGGAACAGTGTTAGTGTATGTTCCAAAAAAGTAATTTTTATGAATATAATATATTTAAGAGATGAAGAAATACAGAAGCAAAAACAAATACTATAAGAATTGAATTAATGTAAGGAAGATTTGACAAATAATAAAAAGAGAGATGATATAAAGTAATTGTAAAAGCAGATGTAAGATCTATAGAATCAATTAAAGGAATATTAAAACATGGAAGATATTATGTTATTTCCTTTTAAAAGTCGTTATTATTAAAAACTTCCAAATGGTTAAATGATATGTTTGTATAAGAAAGTAAATACTATGAAAGATGGTGATTGTTTTGGAGAGGTTTCTTTGTTTAGAAATGAACCAAGGGCAGCTACTTTAATAGCATTAGATAATTTACATTTGGGAGCTTTGAACAAGTCTAATTATTTAAGAATATTTGAATCTAAATTAGAGAAATTGAATTTTACATTGGGAATGCTAAGTAAGATGTTTCCATAATCATCCAAAGAAGTAGTGATATAATTAAGTTTTGATTTTTAAAGAAAGTTATTTTCTATAAATTAGATAATTTTTAAATAAGGAGATATAGTTGATGGTTTATATTTGATATTTCAAGGCATAGTTGAAATAAGTTCTGATAATG
Source organism: Paramecium sonneborni (assembly GCA_905182985.1). Taxonomy (NCBI): domain Eukaryota; phylum Ciliophora; class Oligohymenophorea; order Peniculida; family Parameciidae; genus Paramecium; species Paramecium sonneborni. The sequence continues at coordinate 222,617 of CAJJDN010000031.1, read as the reverse complement.
TGAGAGTAAATTAATTTAGTGAAGGTTAATTTGTAGGATTATTTGATTTAAAAAATCCTGGTTAGAGATAATACACAGCTTAATCAGTATCATATGAAACTATAATATATTTTCTTCCAAAGAAAAATTGTTCTGGATTAGATAGATTTATGAGAGAGAGAATAAATGATTATAGAATCAGTAGTGATGGTTTTAGATAAGATTGGGTTAAGAAATGTCATAGAATGATTGCGAAATAAAGATAACAAAATAATAAGGTTATTTTAAGAGATATAAATACAAAAGAGATATTAGAAAAATGTATAACTTAAAGAGAATCTAAAACAACATCAAATACAATTAGCAAAGATAGAATTAATGAGATTGTTGAATACAATAATCATTAATGTTCTCTAAAAGAGAAATTAAAAAATGTAAAATTGTGTTTGTAGATGAGAGATTTTGATAAAGAAAAGGAATTGGTAGAAAAAATGATGAAATAATAATATACATAATTACCAAGATTAAGAGAAAGACCAAGAAATCTATTTGAAAGTTATACACATTTAATGTCAAAAGTTTCAAGATATACATAGAGTCCTATATTTCAGTCTCCAAATACAAGTGATCATAGTATTAAGAATATACATATGGAAAAGAAGAAATTATCATTAAGATAGAAAAAAAGTGAATAAATAATTAATTAAATTATGGGAATATGATTTAAGAGCATACTCAAAATTGAGATCTATGTGCTATCATTATTCCCTAAACAAAATTGTTTTTATGTCATTATTTTTACATCTAATAATAAAAAACAGTTATACTTAAATCATCTATTGTATACGTTATAATTCACTTTAAGGTACTATTACTGGTTTAAGTTTTTTATCTTTTTAGTTCATCACACTAGAAAATTGAAAATGTTGCAATAGTGCAGATCTACCCTAAATTCTAGCATATCTCAACTAACAAATCTAAAATGTTAGGAGGAACATACTTTTTCACTGTTGAAATGCGGCCACTTTTAACCATGAAATTCATTGTGAAAAGATGTGATCATACGACTGTCAACAAAATTAATGAATGCATAACCCATATTACATTTATTCTAAAAAAAAGTGAGAACTATATTGATACCTTGAAATCTATGGGAAGATAAAGGAAATCATAAGAGGTTGAATGATGATAATCAATTAATTCTTTAAGCATTTGAATTGTATATTTATTTGGGATATTCTTAACCATGACAGTTGTTCTTGTATCTCCTTCAATACCATCAATTCGTACAATAAAATTATGGGAATCCTCATCAGATATTGTTTTACGTTTGCGTCTATGATTGTTCTCGTAGAATTGATCCTTGAAAGATTGATTATTCTCAAGAAATTCAGGTTCAAGTATTTCTGTCGAAAGGTATGATTTATAACAGGTATCTACAAAAACATGATTGATGTCTTTTATCATTTAATCTTATGCATCTCTAATGTCTGCTTATTGCTTTGGTAATATTACTTTTGTATCTTGGAAGATTTATAAGACCAATACCTGAAAACAAGTCGATTGCTTAATCGATTAGACTATGTTCTTCTTCACTTGTTGGAAGTGACTCTCCACTGACATTCATGTTGCAGGATCTTTCAATATCAGCAAATAATTCTTCATTAGAGCTATGCTGATTATTGCGATCATTCTTAATGCTCTATTACTTATTTCGAAACAAGGAGGTGTCACTTTAAGAGTTGAAACTACGATGACCAGGAAGGTTGTAACCCTCCCTAAAATTATTGAAGCTATTATTCATTATTTAATTAAATGATAATAGGTATAGTATTCACTAACAATCTTCTTTACTTATTCAACTACATATTCTTCTATAAAACTCACTTTATTTTTTACTTTCTTTAAATAACACCCATACTATGTTATGTCAAACTAATCACAAATCTCTTTCCTTTTTTTTTTAAGCATTAAAAAACCATTTATTTTTATAAAAGACTATACCATATTACATAATCACAGAATTAATAGATTAAATAAATTATAATTAAATAATAGAATGTTAGCAATTTCATGATTTATTTTTTGAAAAAAAAATCTAAATTTTTCTCTTATTAAAATCATAATTATGCATTATTGCCATTGCTTAAATTGCAGATTCCATATCTTAATATCTAATTAGACATTTATTTTTATTCTTCTCTTCACAAAATATTCTAGTTTTATATATTTTATTTATAATACTTAATCTTTTCAATTGCACCAAACTTTGAAAATGTATTATATATTATTCCTTCTTCACAAAATTCTTTTTTCAAATTTGTCAACATTATTTATTAAGATGGTGCCACTAAATATTTAAAATTGTTATCTTTATATCTAAACGAGGCTTCATTACCCATATAGAATTCTTCTTCTTCAGTATTTTTTGGTAATTATCCTTCCTCACAGTTTCTAAAGAATATGAATTCATAATTTGATGGATATACCTAAAATTTTAGAAAGATGTTTACTTTTAGTTTTTATCCAAATAGTGTTGGATTTCCTTCATTAAAATTTGTTAACAAAAATTTAACGCTTACTTCAGTTGAATACTCTATTAAAACATTACATTTAGTCTTAAAAAATATCATTTTTTGTATATTTCCAAAAGTACTAAAAATGTTATAAATCATTGACATGGTTGTTTGGTTTGGATCAAACCAATTTGCATAAAGCACTTTAGTAATAAGTTTTTCTAAGATTATAAATAATAAAACTTTGAGGCAATATCTCAGATTAAAATATTTATTTTTCTACTTATTAATTACTTGGAAGTTACTAAGATGTAAAAATCCGATGTCCATCAGAGAATTTCAAAAGCTAAGTCAAATTGTTATCGATAGTATTAACAAATTGTTAGGAACTGTAGGGGGTTATTAATCATATAAATTATTACAAATCCTCCTATTTATCATCTGTCACTTCTTCCTCTGAATCATATTAAGAATTTCCATCAACTTTATCAAAATTCAAAGTTTCTGCAAATTAACTAGGTAAAGGAGGCATTCCTGTTTAAGATTTAGGTAGTATTTGTGAATGTGGTAACCATTTACTAAACTAATCATTTCGTGGCAGTTCTGCAGAATGGATTATACCTTATGTTTATTGAGCAATATAATCTCTTATTAAATACAAATCAAATACATTTAGCATATTAATTGCGAGCTTAAAATTCAATTCCTTTACGATTTGATTCATACACCAAAATTGAAAGACCATGCATTATTGTATTATTTAATTACAATGCATTCTCTGCTGATTTATGACTATCAAACTATACTAATGCTTTCCAAATTGGTTTGTTTCGTTCAAAGATTAATATCTAATTTTATAAATTACTCTTTTTACTTTTTCAATTGTTCCAAATTGTATAAAGTTTTAGTACACATGTGTCACAGTAATATTTATAAAGTCTGGGTTTTAAATACAAATTAACACCACAGCAGAATCAGCCATTAGTAATCACAAAAAATATAAATTTAATAAGTGAATATATTTTAAGACTAAAAATATTTGCTTTCATTATTCTTATCTATTTTTAATTTCTACACCTATTTCTTATTTTTGATCATAGCAATTGTACGCTTCTTCATTTTATGAAAATTGATCCTTTTTTATTAAACTAAATTATAAAAATAAAGACATGATCTGATCAGGTTTATTCAATTTTTTTATTTATTATCTATCTAGAATTTCTTAGAATATTAATATATATAAATTTCTATTCAAATTTAAGAATAAAACTTTATAATATTGTATCTATATATATTAATTAGTATTTTTGGATATTTAATCAAAATTTGATGATATTCTTTAAACTCATATCACAGAAAAGAAATCAGATGGAAAACCTTTTATATTTTTTATTCTTGGCTTTGCTTTTTGTTATAATAGAGGTTCTTTCTCATTCTAGAAAAAGCCCTTTAATTCTTGAGTATTTAATAAAAGTAAATCTAAGATTTTTTCATTACAAATGGACTCGCTTTTAAAGTAATTATTGTTCTTCTATTTTTCTGAAATTTAATGCGCTTCTGGTATTTTAATTGTATTATTTTTATCAATTTAAGAAGTGCGTATGTTTCTTGCTGTTTAAATTTAAAGAAATTAAGTCTTTTCAATATCATTTGAAATTTTTTGAGATTAAAGTCTTTTTCCCTAAAATTATTAAGGATCTGTGTCAAGAGAGAATTATTTAATGATAGGAGTCCTTGAATGTTTAAGATCTAATATTTTTTCCTTATTTTAAAATTCATCTATAGTATAAACTCTATTTGTTATAAAAGGATGTTTAGATAAAAGAGTTGTTTTTGGTATTAATTTCTTATTAGAATTTTTGAATATTTAATGAGGAGAATTTAATGATTTTTGAGATTCGATTTATATTGGTTATACCTATTAATTGAAGTTCATCTGTTAATTATATAATAAATAATAAAAAAACAGTTGTGCATTTTGAAATGAAATATATCTCTTATAATAATCTCAAAAAATAATATTTTCTAAATAAACTGAACCTTATATAAAGTAGAATATAAATATATATATATATTTATTAGAGTAATAATATAAAAATCAATTATTTTAGACAGTTTAGTTTCTTTGGCAAAACTTTTTTTTAGGAGATGAACAAGAACTAGAAATTCTAGATCTAGTTGATATTCTAGAGCGTGTAATATTTTATTTAATATTTGATGATTAGATAGTAGATAATTATGGTATACTAGGTTCTTCAATATTTTATTTGTTAGTATTAAAAGTAGTACTAATTAATCTATGATTATTAAACAATCTTCCATGTCCTTATTATATACCATTATGCCATTATCCTTTATAGAATGAACCATCTGACCAAAACATTTATCCGTATCCTTATCTAACATCATTAAGAAAATATCCTTTAAAAGAACTTCCACTTGGCCATTTCATTTCTCCATATCCATTTTTTTAATCATTTAAAAATTAACCTTCATATTCCACATTATCAATTATTAATTTACCATTTCCATGTTTAAGTCCATTCTTAAAGTCACCTTCATATTTAAAACCCTCTCCAATTAATAACCCTTATCCTTCAGGTTTACCATTTATATATTAACCACGATAACAAACTCCATCTTTAAAAGTTTCTATACCAAATCCATTTTTCTAACCACTCTTAAAATCTCCTTCATATTTTGATTTATTTGTTTTTAATTAGCCTTTTCCATCTACTTAACCAAATTTCCAATCTCCATAATATTCAATATCATCTCCTTTCCTATATAACCCTTCCCCGTGTTTCAAAGAATTACACCAATTTCCCTCATAAAAGCTACCATCACCATACCAATACGTACCAAATCCTTAATGTTAATCATTTACAAACTCCCCATCATATGATGTTCCATCTTAATTTCTTTCATAACCTATTCCATGTTTTGTATCATTTTGAAAATCTCCAGCATAAAAATATTATCCACTTACAATTATGCCCTTTCCATGTTTCCTTTAATTTAATATCTCCCCAAAATAAATCTTATCCTTCTTTCTTATCAAAACTGCCTTATCCTTTAAGTCTTCATAATTCACATATTTATTTTTGTATTTGTTAATAAATTCATACATTTTTAATATATAATATTTTTCATCATATTCAAAATCAAATGAAATTAAATCAGAATTAGATTCCTTTATTAATTATCTTATACTATTTACTAAATTAAATCAACAAATCATTAAACTAATTTATATTTATTCATAAACTTATGTCTAAAACATATATCACCCTTATAATACCAAACTATAAATAACAGCTTTAGAGATACCCAATAAATTAAGAATAATAAAAGGTTCAAATTTAGGAACTTTGTCAATTAAGTTAAAGAATCTAAAACAAAATCCTATATTACTATACTCAATTAATCTATAGTTTAATCTCAACTTGAAAAAGATGAAGTTACAATCGAAACTCCTCAAGATAAACTTATTACTATAATGAAGCATTGTAATTAAATGATAATATTGATCAGGAATTTGTAATTGCTTTATAAATTGGAACATTTTTGATAATAAAAATATTAAACTCAAATTTAATTTAATATTTTCTATCATCACAGTCTTTTTTAATAAAATTACTTTTAATGACCGAAAATTCTATGACAGATGAACATAAATAATTTATTTAAAAAATATCATTTCCAGGTAGAGTTGAATTAAATTCTAATGTCACTTTAGTTAAATTTATGTTGAAACTTCAATATTAATTTAAATGGATATTATTTATATTTAAATACTTGCCTAAAGAGTAATATTCATATATGAATAATTTTCTTTAATTTCTAAAAACCCCAATTATAGCTATGAAAATATTTACAACTTTATTAAATTAATTGCTCGTTGATCATTTTATAAATTTTCAGATATATGATAATCCTGATTCAATCTTTAATGTAAATTCTAAGTCATTACTTTATAAAAATAATAAATTGTTTATTGTGACCAATTATATTGATTTTAGCCATTAATATTGATGATAAACATCAAAAATATCGATCTACCAAATTTGTTACATACTAAACTAAGGTCTAAGATTTTATAACTTATTCAAAAATATTCTATATTATGCTTCATAATTAATTTTATATTTTATTTTAATTTTCCATAATATTCTATTAGAAATTTAATGATTTTAAAAAAATGATGTTAATAATTTAATTTATAAATATTACAAGGATAAATGAACGATACCAAAAAAGATTTCATTTTATGGCTGTCAAAAGAGCGAAATAATCAATTCACTTAGTTCTTTTCAGATGATGTTCTAATAAATTTAGAATCTTAATATCAGATTTCTAAATTAGAAAAAATATCCATGAATAATTACTAAAGTTTAATTGATAGTGGCTCTAATATATAGTTTCACAAAGTTATGAGATAAAATGTGTAAGAAATTAATCAAAATAATAAAATTAAGCAAACAAATCATTATGATTGTATAGGTATCCTTTTTTTCAATATTAGACAATATCTAATTTTGTCTTGATTAGAATGAAAGAATAGATTTACGAAACTTTTAATAGACATACACTTAAAAGTAACCAAAGTAGGAGTTTATAAAAGAAGAGATCCCTTTAAGAAAACTTATTGCAATTTTAAAATGAAATATAAAATTTATAAAATATTATCAATACATCATTTTTTTAAGAAAAAGATTCACAAATTTAGTAAAACAATAAAAAAATGTTTTAAAATTGTTTTAAAATAGTTTTTTAATTATTAAGATGAATTAATATATGTAAATTTGAAATAGAATTTTCTAAAAGAATTAGAGTAGATTAGTTATTAATAAAATGTCATTTCATAATTTTGATTAATTTGATCATAATGATTTATATAGTTGATTTTTTAATCTTAATAAATGTTTCAAATCCTTGTAAAATTTTGCCAAATATTACATTGTGTGTTTGATAGATAAATATTAATGTTAAATACCACAACACAACTTGCGAATCAATTACCTGTTTTTAAAAGTCAAAATTACTCTGAATTAAAGGATTATTAGGATTTCTTAAAATTAATATAGAAATTTCACATTTAAAAATTCATGTTAAAAAGTAAAGAATAATTATATCACTATTTAACTAATTAGTGTTAAACTTAAAGTTATAATTCTCAATCAGATTCAGATAATAATTCAAGTAATGGAAATTAAGGATCTGGATAATAAACAGAAGATATGTCAAGAAATAAAATGAAAAATAAATCTCATAAAATTCAATCAAAATAATAAAATATTCTTGATAAATAATATTCTAAACATTAAAATGAAGATTTAAATCTTAAGAGTTAGAGTGTAGAGATAAAAAAACATGATTATTAAAAAAAGGAACATGGTGGAAAAAGATAAAAAGAAAATCCATAAAATAATGAAATTTTAGAGAAATTAAAATCAATTCCATTGATATAAGATTTTGATGATGAAGATATAAGATAGATGGTAAATGATTTTTAATAAGAAGACAAAAAATAATCAAAATAAAGCAAGAATTTATAGATTTGTAAGGATACTATGATACGAGATGATTTTTAATATAAATGGCCATAATGTAGAATAAGAATATTGTAAGCATTGACAATTTTAATTGAAAAAAAAGTAGCAGTACCAAAAATTCTACAAGATTTTAAAATACTTTAGAAGACATATATATATTCATTATATTTAAAAGATTGTGATGATTTAGCAAATTAATTATGGTAAAAAGTAGGAGAGAATGTTAGTGCAGATGATTAAATTAAATATTATAGAACAAATTATAAGACAAATTAATTAGAATTAATTTTTGAAATGATAAAGCTTGTTTATGAGAAAAGGGATTAACATAGAGAATAAATAATAGCAACATGTTCAGGAATAATATTTTAAAAAAAGCTAAGACAATTAAAAGATAAGGTGACAGCAAAAGCAAAATGTGCAGATAAATAATGTGAATTAATAATTTCTTATTTAGAGAGAATAAATAATTATGTATTGACTGGTCCAATAATAAATAAATATCAACATGGTGGTTGTAGTGAAGCATAATTATTACATTAAAAGATAATAAAGAAGGCAGCAAAAACTTTATTATTTTCAGCCGTTTAATTAGATGTTCCAGTACCAGAAGTACTTTAATACTTATCTTTAAGAAAGAGTAGATATAATGTATAAGATAGACCAGAAGAATAGGGAATATATATATTACCAAGTGTTGAATTAGTAAAATTGATAGTTGATAAATAAGGTATGGAAGCAATAGCATAATAATTAAAAATGAATGATTTTGATTATTTAGATTTTAAAGGACTTGATTAATTAAATTTTGAACACTCAAATAAAAATATTGAAGATAGAGATGAAACAGTCTTATATTCAGTACTTTAATTAGTATTAGATAGAATAGATGAATTAGAATAATTAACTTTTGTCATTAATGATAGAAAATTCAAGGCTTTACAATAAAAACTTAATGAATTATATAAAGATGAAGTTTTTGGAGAACCTAATTAGTAATAAGATATTCCTTAATTTGTTGGAACTGTTATGAATAAAGTAGAATCATATATTAAAGCATCTAAGTCTTCAGAAAGAACTAAAACTAAATTATGTTGTATTAAAACAAAGTTTTTTGATTCACAAATTATTGTCAAATAAAATAATCAAGATTTAACAATAGAATAGTAGAATTTTTGTAAATAATTATTCATTCTATTTTTATCTGAAATATCAAGTAAGGATATTGCTTTTCCTGAAATTTTAAAATATTACAAATTTCTAGATGGTAGATTAGTCTTTGAATTTAATTAAAAACTAATAGGAGTTATGTTATTATGTAAAGCAATAAGATAATATTTCATTTCATGTATGGAAATGGAAAGTGAATTTGAAAAACAAATTACAGATGATAATAAAATTGTTATTAATTCGGTTCCATTATTAAAACTAACAATAAAGGATGAGTTTTTACCAGAAGAATCTGAAATATTCACAAAACAAATTTCTATTTTATCTTAACATAAAGAAGATTTAATTATAGATATTAGAGAGTTATTTAAACATTAGCCTATTTATGAAATGACTAAATAATAAGACTTAGAAGATTAATATGAAGATGCTTTTTTAGATCTAAAATTTTTATACAAATTCATTAATGAATAAAATTCATATTCTGATTGATTGTTGAAATTATACATATTATATATATCTGCATATTATCTATTTTTTTTTCAAAGAATAATTGAATCTAAACTATGAATGAATTGACACAAATAAACGATTATATAAGGAAAGTAGAAGAACTATATAGTGAGTCTTTCTTTGAAAAAAGAATTAATTCCTTAATACCAGAAGAAAAAAATAGTAAGAATAATCATTATTCAAAGATGAGATTTAATTAATGATGGAATAAATCAATCAAGACTAAAGTGTTATTGATAATTTAATTTACATTTCTCTATTTTTAATAGGAACTTTATAAGCTAAACAAGATGAAGACTTAGAAAATTGTGATTATCAAGAAAAATAAAGAAACCAACTTTAAAGTTAATTATAATAAGAAAAAGAAGAAGTCATTTAATATAAAGTTATATTTATTTTAATTATTATAGAGTTTGTATCATGAAAAATGTTAAATTGCTGAAGAATATTTAAATGAGATTTCAGATCTAGAACAATAAATTTCAAATCTTAGAAATTTGAACATACAACTAGAAAATTAAAATTTACAAATTTAAAGAAGCTAATTAGATAATGGAAGCATCACAGAAATCATATAACTCTAAGAATAATAAATAGTTAAAAATCAAAATTATTAATAAGAATTATAAGCAATGAATCAAAAATTAAAATCAGATTTGTAAGCTTATTAAATTGAAATCAGTGATTATAAAGATTAAATAGAAGAATTAAATCTAAATATTAAATAAATGAGATATGATTTATCGTAAATAAAATTATAAAAACAATAGTAGGATGTTTTAATTTAATCATTAGAATAAGATCTGAAAATATAAAACGAAATTGTAATTGATTATGAAACTTAAATAGATCAATTAAAAGAGTAACTCAGAAAAATTCACAATCCTTAGATAATTTAATATGAAAAAGTGATTGAGAAAAAGCAAGAAGAATAAGATTAAAATTTATAAAATAGTGCTTTTACCTAAAATTTAGATATAAATTATTAATAAATACAGCCTAATCTTAAATTATAACTACCTTTATTATCATACAGATAATAAATATATAAATATCAAATACCGGAAGTTTCTGAGAGATAAGAATAATCAGATTAGACTTAAAAAGGAATTTAAAATGAAAGTTAAGTTTTTCCTGTTGTTTCTACATTTGAAGGTAATTAGATTGAGAAAGAGAATTTTAGAGATAGAGTTAAAAGTGTTTAAGGAGAAACTATGATTGAAAATACTCTAAATTCATCCTAATTCATTTCCTAAACAGCAAGATTAGATCATAATAAAACTTAGATTCAAAAATTTCAATTATCAGATATTAATAATAGAATCACAGTAGCAAAATAAAGAAAATCTAAAACTATTGAATAAGTTGGAGTTTAATAATATTTGGAATAAATTGGCAAAAGGTCTAATTCAATTATGATTCAACCTTAAAAGTCTATACCTAATCCATATTAAACTTTCTTTGAACTTGTATAATAATTTAAACTATTAAAATCTAGTTAGTGTAGTGTGTAAAGATAAACTCAGACAATTTTGATGAGATCTATAGTGTAAATACAGAGAATCTTTATGTAGAATGCTAAAAAGAAGGTAAACCTTATTTTGAATGGTAAGATTGGATTCAATAGAGATTAAATAAAGAATAGAATTGAAATTTAGTTTAAGATTTTTTTATTTCAATTACAATAAAAAACTTATCTGATTATTCAAATATAAATTATTATTAAAATTGAATAATAAGTATTCTATCATATCAATAAATAATCATATTCACATTCAAGAATAAATAGGAGATGATTTAGAATCTAATATATTATCTTAAATTTGAATAGGGTTTATTTTAGATACCCAACTTTACAAATTGAATCCTCCTAATAATAACATTCCACGATTTTCTAAAAATAATCCTTAATAATATTATTATTATTTTTTATTTTATGGCAATTATTTCATACATTCTTATATTTTTTTATGTCTCTATATATCCCAAATTGTTATCTAACCAGATGTAAAAATAACTAAATATTAATTTTGAGAATCAAATACAAATACTTTTAAAATCTTATCATTAATTTAATTAAATTATTAAGTTGTATTTAAAGCACTAAATTAATGTATAAATTAACCTTTTCGAATATCATAAATACTCACCAATGTACACATACTACCAAATATTACAAATTAGTATTTATTTGAATAATCAAGACTAGATACTGATTATTTTAGATCATTGAATTTAACCTGTTTTTAGACTCCTACTGAATAATATTATTCTGATTATTTAGTATCATTAGATTTTATTTATTTCTATTGCACTAATGAATGATATTACTCATTTTGTTTAAAATCATTAAATTTGGTTGAATTTTAGAGTTCTACTGATTAATATTATTCTAATTTATTTTTCCTTAAATTTTCTTTAATTATACTAAACAATCCATCATATTAACATATGAGGATTATTTTATTTGATAACATTGTATCTGCTGATTAACCAATATTTATCTTCTCTAATAGTTTAAACTCAGGCATCGAATAAACTAACATTTATTTAGATTTCAATATTAAACAATGATCTTATTTAATCCATTTATTTTAAGTTATCGCAATTTAATCAATTTTATCATTTAAAGTAAATTCATGATATTTTTGTAAAGAATAATCTCCATTATTATAATCATATTCTAACTAATAATATTACAATACTAAATTTTCCAAAACTAAAATAATATTATTATCTTTAGAGCATATTAATTAAACTTATAAGGAAGTGTTTAATTTATAACTCTCTTATTCAAAAACTTAATGTCTTTTAGAATGTTCAGATTAACCTCTTTTTCTAACTAATTACATTTTAGGATCTGGATTCAATGGTCTTAATTATGGATCCCATGGATTCAAATTTACAACTTTTTATAAATATTCTATATCTTTTTTGCATTGCATAATTGGATCTAAACGTTCTTTAAGTTAAGAAGAATTAGTGTCTAATCTTTCAAAATGAAAAGAACTTTCTAATGGTTTTTTTTTTTTATAAAAATTAATTTATTTTTTCCAACTGTCTTTTGATTATTGTTAATCTAATCTATATAAAATTCCCATAAATTCATCTGTTTATTTTTTTTTTGTTTTTTCAATTGATTAAGCAGAAACTACTAATATTGGTTTAAAATTGTTAACATTAATAAGAGCTAAAGTTTTATTATTAAATATTAGAATAGCAAATTCTTATTTCAATTTGATAAGTGACATATTTTCAATATAATAAACAAATATTTATTTTTCTTATTGATTATTAATTTAGAAATATGATGGTTTCATTATCCTTAAAATAAAAATAAAAAAAACTTACATAAACTTATCTTCTATGAATTAAAAACTTGATTATTCATAAATTTGATTATCAAAAGCTGTTTCCTATTATTGATTAAATGTTTCAATTAATTCTAAAATCTATGACCAAGTTGCTACATTTGTACAATTCTATCTATTACCCCATCTTGAAAATATACGAGGAGATGAATCAATTTATTAAGCAATTATTTACATAGCTTACTATAATATTAAATTATGAAACCTCTAAAGTGACACCTGGAATTTTCCTATTTACAGAATGAACAACAATCCAATCAAACTTTTTTTTTATTTCCTTGACATCATTTCTGTTTATGTATTTTTAAGGATTATTATTAAACATTTATATTTATCATCAAAATTCATCATGATTGACAGAAAATCCTTCAAAATTTTATGTATTTTGATTAGCCAATAATGATTAAGGAGTCTCAAATATTTTTTTAGCTATAGGAACCTCTTTTGCTATTTATTATTGTAATTTTTGAACTCCTTCTAGAATAGGTGATTTAACTCTAAAATTAGCAAGATCTTCCCAATTAATTTCATTGAAAAATTAATGATCCTTAATTTATTATATAGATTTATGTCCTAATTAATATTAAATATAATAATTTACCTAATCTTTTAGTTGGATCTTTATTTAAGAACTATGCAATTATATCTTTAGATTATTGATTCATATCATCTGGAAATTAGATATGACATTCTTTAATTTATTATTCTATATTTCTAAAATTATTTGCTTTATCTCTAAATGGAGTCTTTCCAACCAACATTTCATATATTAATATTCCTAAACACCACCAATCAACTGTATAGTTATGGCCAGAATTATTTAATATTTCTGGTGCCAGATACTCAGGAGTACCGGCTATCTAATCTAGTGAAAAATACAAATAATTACAGTAAAGAATTTCATATCTAACGATTCATATTTTTTTGATAATCCAAAATCTGTTAATTTTAAATGTCCTTACTCAGTTACTAATATATTTTCTGGTTTTAAATCTCTATAGATTACTTTCAATTTTTCATGCATATATTCTAAACCTAGAACTACTTCTGCTGCACAAAATTACGCTTAATTAAATGAAAAATGTTTTTAAGGTTATTTTGTCATCACTCTTAATAATTACCCTCCATTAACTAACCTAATTCTATTTATTTAATTATACTCCATCACTAAATATAATTTTTGTTCTGTTTAAAATGAATATTGTAATTTTATTACAAATGGATTATTACTATATTCTAAAACATTTTTTTCAAGCATAGTATGATTTACTAAACCATATTTTATTATGTCTGCTTTCTTTATAACTTTCATTGCATATTCCTTTTAATTAGATTTCATTTTCACCTTCAAAACTTTACCAAATTAACCCTATTTATACTAATAATATTTATAACCCTGCCAATTTCACCTTAACTAAGAAAATCCTTCAAACATATCTTTCCACTTTCATTCTCATGTTCTGGTTAACTTAAAACACTCTCCACTTTTTTCATTGTTTTTAATGATGAATTTTGAGTCTCATCTTAATTGAAACAATTCCCCATTTTTAATAAAAATTAAATCTATTTTTAAAATATGTCACAAAAATTCAAGGTTAGAAAGCTCAGAGATTAAAAGCCAGAAGAGCTCTTAAAAGATTTAGAAAAGCTTAAAGGAGAACTCATTCAATTAAGAACATCCAAAGTTTCAGCTGGTAATGCATAAAAACTTGGCAGAATTGGAGTAACACATAAATGTTAATTTTTAAGTTAGTGAGAAAACGAATTGCAAAATACTTAACAGTCATTAATCAATAAAGAAGAGATTAAGTTAAATCAACCACTAAGTCAAATGGTAAACTCCCTGTTGATCTCAGAGGAAAATAAACTAGAGCAATTAGATAAAGATTAACCAGAAGTGAAAGAGGTATATATTCTAAAAATCAATTAGCTTAAAAGACTGACAGATAATGGAAAAGACTCAATAATTTCCCATTGAGAAAGTTTGCTTTGAAAGAGTGATTCATTTATAATCATAATAGTACAATATTATAAGCTAGTATACTTATATAGATCTTATATTATTTCCTTTTTATTAATATTTTCTACTTTACATTTTTAATCACTCAAATCTAATTAAAACAGCCTTAATAAATGATAATCTCATATCATATGCTTATTTTCTTTTTATCCATTATTTTTATATTTTCAAAATAGAACAAAATACTAACTCTACTACTCAATTATTTATCATTCTTTCTTAAAATATAAAGATAATCATTAAAAAAAATATTACTTTTTATATTACAACTTCATTTGTAAAAAGTTATAAAAAAATTTTTAATATCTATCTAATTCATTTAATTATTTTCCAAAGGTAATATCAATAGGATTTTAGAAAAAAATTGCATACTATTTGGATTCCATAATAAATAATCACAATCTATCTCTATTTTAATTTTATAATCTTAAAATATCTTAATCTAAGATTGCTTAAATAAAGTTAAAAAATTTTTCCTCATGTATATTTTATATAAATTCTTAATCTAAAACTCATAAATTAAATTTATTATTAAGTTCGCCTGATAATAATGAAAAAGTTCTTTTCTAAAATATAGTAGTTCAAGGGCTTATTCAACTTAATGTTCGCTTAAATCAATCTTAATTATGCTTAATATTATTTTAATATTATCTCTTTCCAAATACTTTAATTATTTCCGTCTAATTTTAAAACAATAGCAAAGAAATTATGATATTATTATGAACTTTTTTTTTATATTCACTAATTGATCTAAAAATAACCATTTCTAATTATAATATTATTAAAATAAGATTCTTTTAACTAGAAAAGTTGTTTCTTAAATTTTTTCATTTCCAAATATGTATTATTTTTGTCAAATATCAATAATATTTTGAAGACAAGAAAGTAATTGAAATTATAAAATCCTTTATTGAAAAATAAAAAAAAAGCATTTAAATTGATTATGTTAAAAAGGTATCAAATTTTATAAGACAAGATATTCTGAAAATATTTATAGGTATCTTATTTTTTTTCAATTAAATAAAGTGAGTAATAGTTCTATAAATTATAGAAATAAACACAAGAGTTTAAAATAAAATTTTACCAATTTCTTTGATCTGCTTGAATATAAATACTTCCTCTTCAGGAACTCATTTAGAGTTATTGTTATTAGAAGGATATTGAAGAAAGATGAGAATTAAATTAAAAATTTTTACTATGTAAAACTTCTTAGATAAAAACTTATTTATCACTTAAATATAATCTTGGTTCATCTATTTTTAAACATTTAAAGGAATCATTTATATCAAAATTCTTTGATTGAAACTAATCTTCATGTGTATTTAAATTTTTATTTATTTTTATAATTTAAAACTTCTTTGAAATTAGATTAATTAAGAAATATATCAATTTTTATAATTTTTGAAAAAAATTCCAAAAAAAATCAGTTCTCTAACAATCAAAATAATTAGTATTTAAGTATTTGATTTATTTTGTTTTCAAAAACTAAAAAACCTTAAGTTAAAAAGAAATTTATGATTAAAAAAGAAATAAGATAATTTTTTGATGTGACTAAAAACATATTTTTCATTGATTTTTATGATTAAACTTTAAAAATTTTTTCAAAAAAAAATTAAATTAAAAGAAATATTTAACTTCTTTAGATTTAAATATTTTCATTGATTTAAACCGAAGATATTATTTAGTATTTTAAATAAAGTATTAGAATTTATTTATGGATAATTTATTATAAAATATGTATATACTCATAACGTTTCATTTAGCTTAACTAATTTTCTTCCTTTAATTATTACAAGAAATTCATTATTACAAAGTTGTTACGAAAACTAAGAAATTTTGAAATTTGAACTCATATTTTGTTTCCAATTAGTATCATCAAGACAATTATTCTAATTTTAATAAACTTTTTCTTAAAGTTCCTTTACTATTTTATTCATCACAAAATATTCCTTTTCATCATTACTCATTCTGTTCAACTTAAGTTTATTTTGTTCTTGTTTGATGAGATTGTAATATCGGTTTTTAATAGTGTTTTCAGTTCTCTTTAATTAAAATTTTTATAATGAGATTTCTGCCCATCTCTTTCCTTTTTTCTTTACTTCTTAAAAAAGCAAGAGCTCTTCTTCTTTAGTCCAAGGATCTCTATACCAATTATAATTTAATATTACTTCTTTATATTTGGGTCTAATTTATTAACCCATCTATCTCGACATTACTTTCCTTGTCTTGCATAAGGTGTTTGACATTTCTTCATTAATTCAATAGCAATATCACACCATTTGTTAGGATGCTAATTATATAGCTATATAAGGGCTTGGTCTTCTTCTAAAGTCCAATTTGCTTTTGCTTATTTTTCTTAAAGCCACCTATTCCTACATGCCTTCCAATTATGATGAATTATCAATCTAGATATCTTTTCCCAATCTTAAACCATCTATAATATAGATATTTTTTATACCAAATCATGAGGAAGCATTCGACTCGATAAACATACACCAAATACTACTACATTTAATAATTTTTCCTAACAAGGGGTCCATACTCCTTTTTTGCTAAAATTACTTTTTTCAAAAGTATTTAAAATTGTAGTTAACTCTTCTGATGTTGGAATATATTGAAACGGAAAACAGTTTGTGGATAAGAGCTATATTTTAAATTGATTGTCAATATTTGTGAATAAGTTTTAAATTGCTTGGCGATCCAGGGAATTTTTTTTCATATGCATCTATTCAAAGATGATATTCAAATAAAATTAAGAGATATAATAAATTTACTCTAATAGTGATATAATGATTGAATTTATATATGCTGTTTATTTTTATATATTAAAATTAATTATTACTTATAATTTATTCTAATTTATTTATTTTTTAACTAAAAAGAAGTCGCTTTGGTTTGAATCATAACAAGGCTTCATTCACTTTTCAATATATTAATTACCCTATTGGATGATAAACTTACAATCTTAAAGTAAAGTAACGATTTTTTAATTTAAATTAAAATCAAAAAAATGGTTTCTGTTTAATCTTTCAATATTTCAATAAAAGCAAAATTGATCTATTTAAGTAAGCTAATATTTTTCTTTTCAAAAATGTGGATTTAAATCTATAAGTACTATTTTAGATCAATAATGAATCAAAATGAAAATTAAAATTTATATTTAAATGCTTTTTTATTAGAGTATTTCTAATTTTTTAAGTTTTTTGCTCAATTTTAAATATTTACATCATTATAAGTAATTATTCATCATGAAATTAATAGGATATTGAATAAAAGAAATTCAAAATATTAGAATTTATATTAAGTATGAAATAATTAATGTTTTTTTTTAAATTCGTTATTTAATGTGTTAATTTCTAAAATATAAAAATAAAACATGCTTTGATATCACATCTACAAAATTAAATTAAACAAGTTTATGAAAAGCCATTATTTTACCTTTCAGAAAAATACTAAAAAATTTACTCTGTTTTTCCTATTAATATTAGACTGTTTATAAAATGATGGAAAAAAGAAAAAAATAATAATTTAATAGTTTATTACCTTTTTACATATTAAAATTCAAGAATCATCCTTAAAAAATTTAGAATATAGGTTTTTTAATTCAATAATTTAAAAATAAAGATATTTGGTGTCATAAAAATTCTTAAAATTTAAAATCAATTAATTATTCAACTTTTAAGATATATTTATTATTAATATATAACGATCTATAATGGTTTCGAAAATGATCGTTTTGTTCAGAAATATCTTACTTGCTAACCAAACACTATTTTGATAAGTCAGAAAAGAAATGAACATCTGAAATAATTTATAAAATAGATTTATTGAAAAAATACATTAATTTATGAATTGAAAAATTTTAATAAATTATGGTAAGAAGTTTATAAACTATAAATTCTAATACACATTATTTTAAAGCTATGAATCTCGCAAATATAATATTTTTTAAATTGTAATAATTTGAATTATAAATGAGTGAAAATATTCTTAAGATAAATTAGAATAAATTTTATCCTAAGAAATGCTTTAAAAATGAAAAATAGTTTTTAAAATGATGAAGGTTCTTTAAAATTAGATCTGGAAGATAATAGATGACAAATAAAAAAATAAAACCTTTAGTAATTTCAACTAACTTAAATCTTATTTATCCAAATTGAAATAAACAAATGTTTTTGAATAAGTCTCAAATTATTTAGATTTTCCTAATAAAAAAATCGTTCATTATACTATTTGGAGGAAATTAATAACCAAGAAATCATTTAATCTATAATCTATAATCTAAAAAGATTTAATTAAAAAATAATTTATTTAAGAAGTTTTTCCATTTGGATGCAATTTTCTTCAGGTTGTATTTTCTATTTATTTAAAATAATACTGCTTTGCTCTAAATATCGATTATAAAATGATTGCAAAATTGTCGACATTTTAGGAACGAGTAATAAATAACTAAGAGTCTCCTTATAAAACTTGATATTTTGATAATTAATCTTTGTTATCTGATATATTAAATATATTTTATATATTCTATATGAAAAGTAAATAAAATATTTTCCTTTTGAGAATAATGTTTTTTATCAAAAATTTTGAGATGACTAAATGACCCTTTTAAGAAAGATATATTGATTTATGATTCAGAATTACCTGATGATGCTCTTATTAAACCTTAATAGAAATTTAATTTATTTAAATATTAAATGGAATAATAATTGATTGAGAATAGGAGAGTATCATAACTATTTTGTAAAAGTGTAGAATCTTGTAAAAGAATTGCTTTAGGACATCTAGTTTACTGCATTTGTAAAATAATTATAGCAGTAGTACTATTGACAATAAATGGAATAAAATCTTGTTTATGGGAAGATGCAAATACTTGGATGATAATTGTGATAGCTGAATCTATATTAGAAATAGTTTTATTTTCAATTTTAATGAAATTGATTAAAAAAACAGTATTTAGCATTTCAAAACTTAGCCTACACTCTTGAATGTTGGTGAAGAATTACATTAAGTTATTTATGCTGAAAATTCTTAGATTGATAATTATGGGGACATTTCAGAATTCTTAGCTAATGAAAATGATGATTAAACGATACTCTATCCAGAAAGAGAGTTTGATAAAAAAAAGTTATTATTAGCTTAATAAATTATGTCAGAAATTTTAAAAATACACTCCCCTCTTAAATACTCTAAGCATTTTGTGTTTTTAATAAACTAAGGTCTATTAATATGGGGATTCATAATAGGATTTGAAGTTCCATGGGATTCTGATGATGAATGTAGAAACAGACTTCTAATAACAATATATGTATTCTTATTTTATACTGTATGCTAATATCTGGATGTTTATCTTTTAATAATTATAGTTGGGCTTTGTTTGCCTTTTTTTATATGTTTTTTGATTTACTTAAAAATAAAATAACCAAAGGGAAAGAAAGATGCAAATTAAATATTAGAGGATCTTAAAAAATAATATTTGATTAAATATTCCCCAAATCTAATTGAAGGAAATCCTGAATGCAAAATATGCATGTAAACATATTAATTAGAAGATGAAGTATTAAAATTACCATGTCATGAATCTCATAATTTTCACTATATATGTATATCAGCATGGTTTAAAGTGAATTTAAGTTGTCCTATTTGTAGGAAAAGCTATGAAGATGAAGAGGGGAATAATGAAAATATAAAGAATGCCAATTAAGTTGAATAGTGAAAAATATTTATCTATTAAGTTAAAAAAATTAATATTCATATTATTAATTATATATTTTAATAATATCTCTTTTTTAAAAAAATCGAAAAAAACAATAAAACAAATAGAATAAAATTTATAATTAGATTCACATATTTCAAATAAAAAATAAATAGAAATATAATTTTAATATCCTGGGTTGCTATTAGTCCTAATAAAAACTTTATATTAAAATTATTCAAGCAAATATATAGCTTGAAAAAAAGTAAATGAATTTAGTAAAACTTAATAAAAAAATTAAAATTTTGGAATACGATGTAGACAGATTGGATGTTGAATAAAATTTTGATGAGGCTGAAATTAAAGATTAAGGTATATTTTTACTTAAATAAGAATTAAAATTGATAGTGAAAGAGAAAAATATACTTATTGAAGATGTAAAGAATTTGAGAAAGTATTTAGAGGGATTAAGAAAAGCCCTTGAAAGTAATAATATTTTAGAAACTAAAATTGCATTAGATCAAAAATTAGCTTCAGCCATTTAAAAAACAAAAAAATTGTTAATAATAAGAGAAAGAATTAGGGAGACATTGGAAGAATAAAATGATGAAAATAGATAATATCTCTATCCAGATGAATTATAAGAGGAAGAGGAAAAAAAATTCACAAAAATAAAGAATAAAACGAAAGCAATAAAAAAACTATAATATCCATCTTCTAATTGCAACCAGGTATTTAAACCACTAGAACTATAATAAAATTAAAATAAACAGCAAATGAATTAAATTGAAATAAATCTTTATAATTGAAAATTTATAAGATATTAATTTAATTCAATTATAAACAAAAATTTATTATGTTTTAAAAGAATCTTTAAATCTAATTATTTTTTTATTTAAATTGATTTGTATCCTATTAGAGAATAATCATAAATATCATTCATTTTTTTAGGTATTTTCTATTTTCTAGAAACTAAAAGTCTTTATTGGAATTATTTTAAAGACAGGTCTTGGTGGTAATTCAATAGGAGGAGGATATATTAATTTTTATTAATTAGAAGATTAATTAGGATTTTAAATTTAAGTTCCATATAAAGGTTTTCTGATAGCACTAACTGGTCGATTTATGGTAGCTATACTACTAAAAGGTCTTTGTTAAGAAGAAGTTCTAGTTTAAGGAGCAACAACATTCCTCATTGTTAATTACTAAATTTATTAGCCTTCTAATTCACTAAATGATTGATTTGTTGAAAGTCTTTTAGGAACCTTACCTAAAGGAGGTCGAGTTTCTGTTTAGAGTTTCTAAATTTTTTCAGGTGGCTTTGTAATTTCAAATTATAGCTATAATATTTGTGTTTCTTTCTCTTTTTATTTAGGGGGCATAAATTATTCAAAATATTCAAAATTCTATCTGAATTAGTTATAAATATACTTCATCAGGGTAAACTCTAAGATAGCCATTTAAATGCTTATTTTCAAAAATAGCTACTTTATTTAATTATTTTTCTTTTTCATCTTAACTCATTTTAAGAGGCCTTTAAAATGTTGGAGCTCTTTTCTAATCTAAATAATTTTTCTTGGGTTTATTTCTAATATCTAATAAAATTAATGTATCTAAAATTAAATTTTTTTTTATGATTTTATCCAATGGTGTATCAGTAGAAAATGAAGGAGTATGATTAACCTCAAGTAACCAAGGTTTGAGATTTGAATCTAACAGAATATCAAAACCAAATAATTCAAAACATTATTCTATTCCATCAGCATTATGTTATTACGATCTATACAAGTGTGCTAAATCAGCTTATACACTTTAAATAGTCTTTACTATCACTGATTTAATTTATTATATCAATTATTCTACATTATGACCCTAATCTTTTAAGTACTTTTACATAATATATAAAATTACTTTAAATACTGAAGAAAGTGATCTTTTATGACCAACATCATCTTTATTTGTATCATCATTAAACACAAAGTCTTTACTTCTTTTATTAATTGCATAATTTGTTAAATGCATAGTTACACTACTTAAATTCTTCTTTTAAGGTCTTACATACTTTTTAGTTGAAAATCTTGCTAATCCTTCTTAATACATAAAGATTTTTAATGGAGTTATAGATTTTAGCATAACATATATTCTAAAATTCTTTTCAAATTAATACCTTAAATCAAATTTCAATCCATCAATTAGATAAGGATTACTTATATATTCTTATACTACATAATGCTTATCCAAAAAAGAATCTAATTTTTTTGTCAAAAATATTCCCCTTCCTTAACAATTAGCTTCTGGTTTTATTATAAAAATTCCTGTTCCTTATTTATTTCTTAATTCTTCGCTTTAATAAGGTAAGTGCCATGTTTTTGGGTAGAAATCGTAATCCTAAGGATATTGTTTACGCATCTTATTTAAATTTCTGCATAATTCATTCTTTTTTCCTAACATGTATGATCCTGGAAAATGATTGATTCTCTAATAAGGCAACAAACGACGATATTCTTCATCTGTTACATAAGTATCCTTCCAAAAGATATGGCATTCAAATTCCGATGGAGTGGTCTTCCATTCCAGTATTTAAACTGCCTCATCAATTACTTTATATTTGGTCTCTTATTTGCTTTAATTATTTTTTACATTCTAAATTGATTTAGATTTTTCTTTTAACAAAATTTCTTTGCAATTATGCTAGTTATTGAAGTGTAAAAATTTCACTCATATATTCAAATAATATACTAATAATTATATCAATTTATCTATTGTCTGATCAATTACAATGCCCATAATTACATATTCTTTATAATTATTTAAGTTGTTTCACATATTTATGCTTATTATTTTGTTTTCATTTTTGATGTAAAATCGAAATAGGATGTCCCATATAAAAACAATATAAAAACTAAAAGCAAATTATTATATCTTATTTATTTTCTTTTTCTTATCCTTTTACACAAATTTTAACATCTTTCGTCTTCAATCTATCCACTTAACAAATTAATTATAATAAAAACTTTCTAATAAACTCATTTTATTAACTCAAAAGTAATCATCATAAAATAAACATAAAATTGATTACAAAGAACAATTTTTTTTTTGATCTTCTTAATTTCATTTTTAATTTCTGTAATTTAAAATTTCTCAAATTGCCATTATTTTTCATAAAAAGAACTTAAATGGTGAGAATTAATTTAAACAATAATAAAAAGTTATGCGTACATTCAAATCAATCATCAAGTTATCTGCAATTTTCACAAATATCAAAATCGCATGTTCTGCATGAATATGCTTATGATATAGATTTTCCACACAAATCGCAAGAATGATGTGGCAAATTACTCATAAATTGCATTCTATATAGTTAAGGCAAACTACCTATGGTTACCCCCACAATAAAATCCATCAAGAGGAGGTTTAATACATTGATTGCAAACTCCTTATTTGCATTCTGGACAATAATATTGAGATCCCTTTTTTATTTTGAAGCAAATCAGGCAACTTTGGGTTACTTCACTTTTCCATTTTAATTGATGATATTTTGGGCAATAAGGAAGTATAAATTAATTCATTAAGTGGATTATTTTGATAATAATATTGCCTTAATAAAAAAAATAAATTGTATTGATGTTTTAATTATTATTAGAAATCTTATGTAAATATATAATGAAATGTAATAAATTATTATAAGTGGACATAGATAAAAAAGTTTATCAAGTTTAATTTTTCAAGTGGTGATTAATTCTAAATTTGAATTAAATGAAAAATATAACTAACATGTTATTCATTATTTGAATAAATTTAATAGATGTTTTAAAATAAACAATACATATTATTTTTTCAATCTAATAGCTTTTATACTGATAAATAATAAAAATCAGGATATCGAATATATAAAACACGGTATTAAAATGATAAAATTTATATTTTTGTATTTGTTTTATGAAGAAGAGAATAAGAAGTATGGATTAAATTTTATATCTTTTTAATTAATATTTTTTAAATCAAATGGCAAAAGCAGCAAAAGACACAAGACCAATTGCAGACTAAGCTACTTCAGAGGCTGCATGTACTTATGCCGCTCTCATCTTGTATGAAGATAATCAAGATGTACATGAATCTATCTAAATCAGATCGATGCTACTAAATTAGCTAAGATAATTAAAGCAGCTAATTTGAGAGTTGAACCAATTTGGGCAAAGGTTTTTGAAAAGGCTTTGAAAGGGAAAAAAGTTGGTGATTTATTACATGGAAGTAGTGGAAATGCAGGAAGCGCACCAGTAGCTTAAACTACAGCTACACCAGCTGCAGCAGAAGCTAAGAAGGCTGAACCTGTAAAAGAGGTTAAAAAAGTTGAAGAACCAGAAGAAGATGTTGATATGGGTGGCTTATTTGATTGAAATTAATAAAAAATCGTACATTAATATTTTAATATATAATGATGTTAAAGTTTTAGCAGTTTTACTACTTTATCAAATATTTATAATTCTTTTTAATAAGTCTCTATCATATAGTCACCACTGGCTCTCCAGATATTCCTCAAAAAAGAATTTACTCTTTCAATATCTACATTCTACTTATCTTTTTAATCAGGAGAGAATATATTCTCTTTATTTCTATTTTTGCTAGGAAAAATAAATGCTATTTAATTATATTGAAACTTTATTAGATATTTGAAACAAATACTTCTTATTAGATTTCAATTTTGTTTAAATCATTTCGAGATAAGATTAATCTTCTCCTTGTTTTATTTTATGTTTTCAGTTTAAAGCGGCTCAGTTGCAAAAGCAATTCCTCTAATTTTTAATTTCAGTTTATTATTTATTAATTTTCAAAGTGTTAATGGGCAACTTAATCCTCCTTAAATTATCTTTATATCTCCTTTCCAAACTTAAAAAATAAATCATATACTTTATGCTTACTTTAAATTTGTATTTTCTTACCTTAAATGCTTCACTACATCTCTTAACTTTTAAATATCATTGATGAACTAATCTCTCACTTAATTGTAATATTATTCTTTTTTTTTTCCTTCTTCAGATATTAATCTATATAATCCTAATAAGGTAATACTCAACAATTTTAAATTTTTGAATTTACAAATTATGAAGTGTTTAAACCTTTATAAGAGATTCTAATTTTAAAATTTCCATCTTAATTTACTCAATATAATATTACTCTCTCTGTTTGCTCTTCAATAAACTAATATAATATCATTCTGATTATTTTAGTTTAAGATAATCATAATTGGGCAAAATTTAACTAAACTTTGCAATATGTCATTGAATAATATTTTAATATCAAAGGAAGTCAGAGAAATAATTATCTGAATATTATTGATTTAACTGACAATCAGAAAGAAAAAATAAATAAATTTAGAGTAAGATGTTCAAAACTAGAACTTTAGGAAAATATTTTTTACAATTCTTAAACAAAATATCTTAGTATTTCAAATAATTGATATTATAATTGGATATTTATTGGTAATATAATTTTTTTATATAATTAATTTTGAATTATGTCATGTTTAGTATCTTAAACAAATATTACATCAGCATCACTAATGTCAACTTTTTGATATTATTGAGTGATTCATAAGTTTATAGTTAATCAATAATGGAATTAACAAGTTTAATATTTTTTATAGCATTATCATCTAATTGGGGAATCATATTTATTTCTTTGTTACAAATGACTCTGGAGATTAGATTTGGAAATTGATAACTTAATATGGATAGAACTGATGTAGAAATTAATAAATTCAGCATCCTTAAGTTTAATAATTGATGCACATGAGTTTGAAAATTATTCAAAAATAGAAAGATTACTAAATGTTAGAAGAAGGTGGTTGTTTAACATATATTAGACTAAGTAATATAGAAATTTGGAAATAATTGATGAATATAGTTAATAATGAAATTCATATACAATAAATAGATCTCAATTTAGTTATTATTGGGCTGCCAAGAAAGCAGGTAATTAGGCTAAAAAGGCCATGCTTTTTAATCTCTCAAAGAGGAAAGCCTACATCAATAATTGTTATTGAATAGTTGGTAATGGTTGAATCATAGGGGTATTTGCATTGGCTTACTAAAGTGGTGGATCTAATTTAGATAATAATTTAGAAACAATAATCTCATCTGAATCAAGGGTTTACATCTAATATTGTTATATGATAAAAAGTTTACATGATTTCTTCTGTAGGAATTAATCAGAGAATTGTAAGCGTTTTTCACTTAGTTTTCAGTTCTTCCTTTTATTTATTTAGAAATAACAGACCACTTTTTTCCTTGCTTTTAAACTAATAGTAGCAGTTGAATTTATTCTGATTCACTCCATGGAAATTTGTTTAGCTCTGGGTCCAAATAATTATTCCATCGTTCCCTTACTTATTTTGCATGTCTCATAATTGGACTGAAACGGTTATACTCTAAAGCAACATGTGTCCAAGAAATAAATTTTTGCGTCATCACTTTTTTAAGAAGTTCATCCTCTTCAAGAGTCCATGGGGACTATTTCAAATCTGTCTTTAACATTCCAATCCATTTTGAATTCAGCAGTTCTGGAGGGACTCCAAGAATTTCTGATAGCGCTATCCAATCATCATCGTTCTAATCAATTTAAACATAATTTAATACGGGTTTTAAGTCTATACGACCCTATTTCTCCAAATATTTTAGAGTAGTCCAAATAAAAATCATTTTATCCTTTCGTTACCATTTGTGTGATGTATGTTTAGTAAATTCTACAAAGTAATTTGTTATGTTTTTAGGTAAACTTTTTTCTTCAATCTTTAAAATCTTTTTCACCTGCTTCAAGGCAACAGGTTTATGCTTTAGCTCTCCTAATTCATCAAGGAATTGTTAAAACATCACTTAGTAAAAGGATATTTCCTTGTTAAAAATAAAAAAATAATTATCTTTGAAATCATCTATAACATACTAACTATAAAGGGTGCAGAGTAACTGAACGATATCAGAATCTACTTAAATTCATACAAAAAGAAGAGAGTATGGTCAGCTTTAGAATTCACAATTATTTTTTGAAAATATTATCTCGTTTAACTAATTATCACTATTCAATTATCCAATCCACCTCAATCTGCAATTAAATTGATAAACAAATATTTTTTTATGAGTTTACTGATGTCATTATTATCATAGTGTATATGAAACACTTCTTTAAATTATTATATAGAATATAATAATATTTTAAACACAATAAAACTCAATTTTCAATATACATAAATAAAATTCAGTTGCATTTCAAAATAATTAAAAGTTTGAATTCTTCTTTCAGAGAAACTAATAATAATTAAAAATTATTTAGTATACTACTTATAAAAATAATTCATAAATTTCACATCCCTATAAAGACAACAATGAAGTGAAATTTTGAATTAATTAAATATTTTTCGAACCCCTTTTTTCATAGTCTATAAATTTCTTTGGTAAATATATTAAATTTTCATCAAATTATAATTATTGTAAAAGTTTGGATATCATAAAATTAAATTTTTATTAAATCAATTAAAAATGCTCAATAACATCAAATATATATTGTATAATCCCCATTATAATATATAAAATTATATATTTCATTTACTGAAGATCCCATCAAAGTTGATAGAACTCAATTCGACTGCCACTTTACTATTTGGTTACTATTGATTCTATATTTAAGGTAGTCTAGCCTATCTATCTGCAAGTTCAAATCTCTTTCTTTCCTCTTATGTTAATTCTTATAATATTAATTTATCTCTTTTTCTTCCATTGAAATACAAAACAATTGGTAACTTTCTTAAAATCATTTATCTGTATTCCAGTCGTCTACTCAAAGAATTTCCAAAGAGTGCTAGTTAAGTTAAAGCAACTAAATTTTTTATGTCTGGCAAATCATCTATCCTATTTGAATTAGCGAATAGATGCTTTAATATAAAAAAATTTATCCAAGTAATTTAAATAGTTTTTAAATATTTTGAAAATGGTTTAATCCATTGCTATCTATTTTTAAATCTTTAATTAGATTTTATCCAGCAAATGACTATGGATCACATTATCTTACTTTATTTTAATTTAAAATCTAATTCATTTAACTACTTTAAATTCTCCAAATAGTCAACTCAAATAATTTCATTTTTTTCACATTTCATAATTTTTAAATTCTTTTAACAACCAATATTACAATAAATAAAATTCTTTCAAACAATTCTATGATACATTATCAGCAATTACTAACATCCGTTTAATTAATCTTATTTGAAGCTAATATCAATATTTTTAATTGAGGTAAAAATCCATCCATTTTGATGATGTAAATAGATTTGACTTAGATCTAAGCTTAAACATTAAAAATATCATTAAAATCTCTTAATTCGCAATTCTGTAAACAAAGTTTAGTTATGTTATTGGCAAGTTGCTTATAGTCTATATAGGAGAATTTACTCAGTTAAACGACCTTTATATAAGTTATTAGCCATTTATTATTCAAAAGCCTCTAATTAAAATCAATTAAAGACTTTTAATTTTGGTATGATACAAAGAACATAAGTTCCATAATTAGTATATCTAGCAAAAGGATTATCTGATAAATCTAAGATGATAAGTTTTTGTAAATGTTTAATGTTGTTGATTTCTTTTTAATTTTCTAATTTCTTTAAGTATTACATGTTATCCAATTCTAGAATTGAAGTAATAGCCTTCTTTTCGAAACAAAGTTCATCTCGTAAAACAGAATCGTAGATTGATGTAATTTAAGTGATTTTATTATGACTTAGATTTAAATGTTTTAATTGTACTATATCTTCTAAACCTTTCATACTATTTAATTTTTGATGAGTAATCATAACTGATTGAAAATGTTATTTCCAATCATGCTATACTTAACTGAAAGTTTATAAAATTCCATTAGTAATTAATTATTTTTAATTATTTGTTGGTTCTCTATCTTCTTCAGTAATTGGAAGATAATATAAGAATGCTAAATTTTCTTTTCTTTATTCTTTTTATTCACTCATTCAATTAAAAAAAGTTTGATTTTATTTAAACCTTGAAACTTAATCAATATTTGAGGTATTATTATGAGTTAAATCTAATACTTCTAAATGATTTAATTTTTCTAAATATTTAGATTACATATTTCATTATGTGATAAATCGAGTCTCACTAAATTGGTAATTCGTTAAAACCTATTATGTTACTAATTTTATTATAACTATTAATGAGAGTATGCTATTATAATTTCATTTTGATTCTCATATTCCTCTTACTTATTTTCTATTAGTTATTATAGTTCTTTATCTTATTTCAAAGCTAATTTAAGATAGTATTTTAATTCTATTTTTATTAAATATATTCTGATATATACCATGATTCTATTCTAGAAATTATATGTTAAAAGTCTCTCTGTATTTCAATTAGATTAATCTTCACATAATGAGTCAGTTTAGTTTTATTTGTCCTTTTTTCAATTTAAATAATGTTGAAAAGGTTCTTTACATAATTTTTATTCTCATATTATAATTCATTTGTTTTTTCATAAAGGTTCCCTTCTGTAAATGATTTCTAATCATTCAAAATCATGAGAGTGCCCAATTTTAAAAATATTTCTTACATTATAAAGAAAATAGGTTTAATAATTGCAAAGATTACAAATTAGATTATCATAAAAACCTAAAACCTTTAGATTTGGTAAATGATTTAAATTCAAAGCTTCTTTGAAACTACATACTTTATTTCTACTGATATTTAAATCATGCAAATTTTTTAATTTATCTAAAGAAGTTCTTAAGTAGCTTATAAAGTTAGCTGCTTAACAGAGTTATTTTTAGTAGTTCAGTTAATCTAGATTTTAAATTTTATCAATTTTATAACCACAAAGCCACAAAGTTTCTAATTTATCCAAATACTCTAATAATTTTTGAATAACATTATGAGAAATATATAGGGTTTTAAAATTGGTTGATCCTTTCAAACTTTTTATTTTGGCAATTCAACTTTCATTAAGAATTAATTTTCCTAATCGATTTAAATCATCTAATCAATAGTTAAATGAATGAATGATCACCCCAATAACAGCAACACCCATAGTAATTAATGCTAATGATTTTAAGTTTTTGAAGACCTAAATGATGTTCATTCTGCCAAAATCTTCAAATATAAGCTCGATTCTTTTTATTTTATCCATATTGCTCATTTCCTTATCATAGAAGCAATTCATAATTTTCTAATGAAAATTGTAATAGTTACAATAGTATCCAATTTTCCAGAGTCATCTTTCTTTTTGTCATCTTGTTGCATAGAAAATTATTATAACTTTGTTATTCTTAACTTGTTAAAAAGAATGAAATATATAATAATATTAGATCAATATTCATTAACTGATACATCAGATGCTACATAATTTATTGCTTAATACGTCTAATGAACTAGAAGAATTCTAAATCATCTTCTACTCTGTGATTGCTTTGTTCTGACCATGGTGGCAATTTAATTGTTAAAGTATCAGAATTGGATAAGTAATTATGATCCTTGGTAACTGGCATTGGTGGGAACTTTATTCCAACAAATGGTTTCTTAGCCAAAGCTACAATAATTAAAAATTCATATACGATTGTAAACATAAACATGCTTCTTATTAGTTTCAGAACTGCTAAGAGATTCAGTCTTTGGGGCAATATTTAACACAACATCAGTTTGGGGATTATTAATAGGTTCTACTTCAGCATCTCCATCTAAAGATATTGCCTTATCAACATAATTTGCTGAATCTGGTATTGCTTCCTATAAATCTTGGGCTCTTTATGATCACTTTAATTCTTACTACACTTAATCTTCTATTTTTTCAATCTTCAAAGATTCCTGTTACTCAAAACCATCTTGTTAGTCTTGGATTAACTACATTCATTACTTGAATCAATCGATTCTTCAATATAAACCATTGGTGTATCATCGCTCTTAAACACTGCCAAACTAGCTTCAACCTCTTGATTTTATTCTCCTTAAAGGGTTTCTGCTGAAACATCATCCTTTCCAACATAAAAACTTTAATCTTCTTATTCAGCTTCGAAGATTGCTTTTCTAAATCATCTCATTTACCTTGTTCTTCTTCAATCAACAATTTAGGTGAACCTCTCAACATTTATGAAACACCAAAGCAAATTAGCATTGTTAGAATTAGTGTTCTCATGAATATATTATATATTAATAATTGAAAAACGATCAAAAATTTATAATTGATCTTATCTAATTGCTTGTTCCAAAAATCTTTTTGTGTCCAATCACCCTCTAAATGGTAAGGATATCTCTTTTCCCCTCAAAATTACAAATTATTTATTTAACTTTAACTTAACACAAAAGATGTTAAATTTTATTGTTATTTTATTTACCTATATATCAAAAAACAGTTGGTTCTTTTTAATATTTTTTGTTATTAACAATAATATTAAAGCATATTATAAATATCTATCAAAATATTTGATGTATTGTTTATTTTTTACTCTATTAATTTTA
This sequence comes from Paramecium sonneborni, assembly GCA_905182985.1. Classification (NCBI taxonomy): domain Eukaryota; phylum Ciliophora; class Oligohymenophorea; order Peniculida; family Parameciidae; genus Paramecium; species Paramecium sonneborni. The sequence goes on along the minus strand of CAJJDN010000031.1, from coordinate 190,291 downwards.
TATTATTTCTAGATGTTTTGAGTTTCTAAAATTATAAAAACGATTTCAAATTTTAGAAGCATACCATTTTAAGTTTTATTTAGAAATTAAGTAAATAATAATAAAAAAACCAATTAAGTTAAAGAGGTGAAAGTATGATATAATGAACTATATGATTGTTGATGGAGATGAAGAGAATGTTTGTTATTAAATGAATAATAATAATGTATTTAATTAATGTTAAAGAATTATATTAGATTGCAGTTAATTTGCGAAGTTGGTGTATTTAGCGTAGAAAATTTATCGTTTTTAATGCAATAAAATAATATAAATCTTTGTTAAATGAGCACTAGCTAACAAGAGTTATTTGATTATATGAGTGAAACTTTATAAACCACAGAGAAGGGATTATTAGAAATGCAAAAATCAAATCCATAAAGTAAGATAAGTTATCTAGTATATTTTAAGATTTCTAAAAGCTTGTTGAAAAGTTAAAGCGAACAATGAGAAGAGAGAAGGCAAAATAAAGAAAGCCAAAAGATGAGCCAGAGATAGTATTGTGTAGTAAGAAAATAAAAAGAAAGAAGGAAGAAGAAGATCCATTAAGAGAGAATGACAAGAAAACAATATAGATGATACGCAATAGAATAAGTGCTTAAAATTCAAGAGACAGAAAAAAGCAATATTTACATTAGTTGGAGTCTTAAGCTCAAAAAGAATTAGACTATAATTGTGAACTAAGAAAATAATTGGAAGAACTTTAAGAGAAACATAATAAACTGACAAACAAGAGTTAATAAATAAGAAATCAATTATCAATACTGTAGCAATTAGGTCGTGGATCTAGATTAGGTAAAATAAGTCTTGCACTTTTGACTCTTGTGTCAGTGTTTTCTTTAATCTCATAAAAAGAAACAAATTAAACAATAACAACTCCTTTAGTAAAAATTGAGGAGATGTCAAGTGAGAGTGGAATGAAACTAATAAATTATGAGAAATCTTATTCAATAATTGATACAAATACATTTTTTGAAGAAGATAAATTAGGAGTTGGAGTATCAGAGGAATCAGAGAATAATTACAATTAATTATTACCAATTCCTCTTTATCGATTAAATTCTAGGATAGAATATGAATTAGGGCAGCATAGTTGAATATTTGATTGACTTGATGTATATTTTTCTATCTTGTTCGAGTATATAATTAAAAAACAAAATAAAAATTAAAATCATACTGATCTCTCTTTGGGGGGTTTATATTTTAATCCTAATATTTTATAAACATCCATTTCTTCTTCACAAGGAATAACTTCTCCTTTCCAAAGTTTCTTGTTATGAGCACCTCTTTGAGTAGGATAGAGTCCATGANGTAAATAATAATAAAAAAACCAATTAAGTTAAAGAGGTGAAAGTATGATATAATGAACTATATGATTGTTGATGGAGATGAAGAGAATGTTTGTTATTAAATGAATAATAATAATGTATTTAATTAATGTTAAAGAATTATATTAGATTGCAGTTAATTTGCGAAGTTGGTGTATTTAGCGTAGAAAATTTATCGTTTTTAATGCAATAAAATAATATAAATCTTTGTTAAATGAGCACTAGCTAACAAGAGTTATTTGATTATATGAGTGAAACTTTATAAACCACAGAGAAGGGATTATTAGAAATGCAAAAATCAAATCCATAAAGTAAGATAAGTTATCTAGTATATTTTAAGATTTCTAAAAGCTTGTTGAAAAGTTAAAGCGAACAATGAGAAGAGAGAAGGCAAAATAAAGAAAGCCAAAAGATGAGCCAGAGATAGTATTGTGTAGTAAGAAAATAAAAAGAAAGAAGGAAGAAGAAGATCCATTAAGAGAGAATGACAAGAAAACAATATAGATGATACGCAATAGAATAAGTGCTTAAAATTCAAGAGACAGAAAAAAGCAATATTTACATTAGTTGGAGTCTTAAGCTCAAAAAGAATTAGACTATAATTGTGAACTAAGAAAATAATTGGAAGAACTTTAAGAGAAACATAATAAACTGACAAACAAGAGTTAATAAATAAGAAATCAATTATCAATACTGTAGCAATTAGGTCGTGGATCTAGATTAGGTAAAATAAGTCTTGCACTTTTGACTCTTGTGTCAGTGTTTTCTTTAATCTCATAAAAAGAAACAAATTAAACAATAACAACTCCTTTAGTAAAAATTGAGGAGATGTCAAGTGAGAGTGGAATGAAACTAATAAATTATGAGAAATCTTATTCAATAATTGATACAAATACATTTTTTGAAGAAGATAAATTAGGAGTTGGAGTATCAGAGGAATCAGAGAATAATTACAATTAATTATTACCAATTCCTCTTTATCGATTAAATTCTAGGATAGAATATGAATTAGGGCAGCATAGTTGAATATTTGATTGACTTGATGTATATTTTTCTATCTTGTTCGAGTATATAATTAAAAAACAAAATAAAAATTAAAATCATACTGATCTCTCTTTGGGGGGTTTATATTTTAATCCTAATATTTTATAAACATCCATTTCTTCTTCACAAGGAATAACTTCTCCTTTCCAAAGTTTCTTGTTATGAGCACCTCTTTGAGTAGGATAGAGTCCATGATCACTTAAAGTATATCCATTTTTTTAAGCCCATAATCTCATACTTCTATTATAATGATCAGAACCAGTGAAGTACAAAACTGCACAACCATACTGTTCTTTTGGATATAATTTTAAATCAATTCTTCTATAAATAGCTTAATTAGATACTCTACCAATTCCCATATAGGTTTCACAATCTTATTCTGTTCTTTTTGGCATTGTTAAATGATGAGTAAGTAACTTTCCTTCAAGTCGTTTGATTAGATTAAGTAGAAAATCTTCAGTATTTTTACCATCACATCTTGTTATTAAAATATCCATATCTCCACATGTTTCTTTTTCTCTTCTATAAGATCCACAAGCTGTTGCTTTATATAATCCTTAAACACCACTTAAATCATCTATTTCTCTTTTTACTATCTCAAATATTAAGGTAGCTTCTTCTCTAGGAATCCGTTATTCTAAATCTTAAACAAGATTTAAACAAACTTATTGATTTCTATTTAGTAAATGCTAATTCTTTTTTAAATCTTCCAACGTTTTAATTCCCTTAAAATAAAAAGTAGCTGCTGTTGTTGGTCCAATTCCCCATACTCTACTTAATTCAGTAATTGCTACATTTTTTTCTTATCCTTCTAATTTTTATACTTTTGTTAATTATCCTGTTTACAGTATTTCTATAATTTTCTTCTTAATCTTATCTCCTATTGTTGGCATATCCTTAAGATCTTCACTTGATTTAATTGGATATGGAAGTGCTTTCAAAAAACCAATTGCTTTTCTATAAGCAATACATCTTCCTTTATCTTTTTCATTAGTATATATTTTCAACAATTTTTCTAATTCTTCAATAATCTCATTATTTTAACATTTATGAGCTGCACCAGCTTCACAAGCAAAATATCCTTTTTTGGCTTCCCAGAATTATTATTTTCTTTTTAATCCAGGATTAAATTATTTAGTTTCTTTTAATTAAGCAGATAAAATTGGTTGATCTACATTAACCACAGATTTTCCTAAATCTAATCCATCTAAAATATCAAAATTGACTTTTCTTATTTCAGTTATTTAACAATCTTCATCACCAAAGAATTTTTCATATTCAGGAATTTATGGCTCTTCTTTTTTAAGTATTGATAAATCCTCTAATAAATATTCATAACCATCATCTACTTAATTATGAAAATTATCCAAATCATAATCATATTCATAATCTAATAGTAATTTATATTCTTTCATAATATCCTTTCTGAATTCTTCCATTCTATTTTAATACTTTTTTCTTATTTCATCATCTTTTATATTGTAAATATGAATGTCTCCATCTTCTTATTCATGTACTTCTTCTCTAACTGGAACCGTCTTTGCTAATGCTTCTACATAAACTAATTTTGTATTGTAATCTGGAACTTCTTCAAATACAGGTTAAAATTCTTCTTCTCTGAACAATTAAAACTTCTTCTTTTCTTGTAATTTTCTATTCAATAATGATTAAGACACCCAATCAGCATTCAAAAATTAATACCGATATTTTTCAAAATCAAGATTAAATTTTGTAAATTATTTCTGACACAATTCTAGGGTTGCATCAGAACCAACTATCATTAGTGTATTTAAACCTAGTTTCATTTCTCCACCATTAGATTCTATCAAATTTTAAAGTGTCTTGATTCTTGTATTTGTTAAATTCACTGTTGACAAGGGAAACATGAACGATATGTCTTTAAACATTTAGAAATATGTCTTAAAATATTTATTTTAAATTGACTCTTTTTTAACAACAATATTTTTAAATGTATAATATAATTACTTAATTATTGTTATTCATAACAATCAAAACAAATCCAATAATTCTTATCCAACTTATTTCCATTATTATTAAAAGTAATTACCCTTGTATTTATACCATTTTAAATTTGTTTTAGGTTCAACTATTTCTTCAAAAAACATTGGAACATGTATTTAATTTGCTGCTGCCATAGCTTTTCTTCTAGCCCTTTATTTCTCTTCTAATCTATGCTTTTCACTTGATGCCAAATCAACCCATCCATTTTCAAATGCTAATTAATCTGGTCTTAATCTACAATCTGTACAAGGCAATTCCTAATTTATTCATCATTTTTTACTCTTATCATATCAATTGTTAGATGATTTAATTACATTGCAAATTCAGTAAAATTATAATACCAATCTGAATCTTAAGGTAATTAATGTCTCTTCCATACAATTATTTCTCTTTAAGAATCATATGCTATTAAACGATCATTCCAAAAACCTTTTAATTTATATTTTTCATTTCCATTTTTATCCTTAACATATCCCCTCATTTCACATTCTGATTTACCTGATTTTTCTATTAATTCCAATACTCCATTATCACCATTTGTCAAATTCACAAATTTCATTTATCCCATATGATCTAAATATTATTAGCCCCACAATATATTTTAAACCTTTGTTATACATTTATTAAATTAGTAATGATCATTTGATGATTTTAATATCACATTAAATAACCCTACAGGATTAACCTAAAAACATAAACCATTAAATTTAGATTGAACATCTGTATGAGCCCAAAATTAAAAAGTCTTTGATTCTGCATATCCTGCAGATATAGGAGGATGATGAGATACTTATTCACTTATAAATCTGCAATTAGATGTTTAAATTTCATATGTTTCTCCTAAAATAGGATTAAAAGGTTTCTTTGTTCTTCCTATATTAGCTGAATAAGGTGATACACCAAAACCCATAATGTAGCACATTCTTAATGCACTATCTCCAATTATTTTATCTGCTTCTTCTAATGATTCAGAATATTCCATTTATTCTGCTAATCTTTATAACATTGATAATGGCTCATTCAAAATGACTAATTTTTATTATTTATACTTGGAACTGAAAATCTTCCTAAATCTTTGCCAATTAATTCCTTACATAAATACCAAACATTTATCTTTTCATTTGGATCCTTCTTATAAGGTAATCTATCTCTTTTAGGAGTATTTCCAAACTTGATTTTTTGAAACACAGGGTTGTTAATAAGATTATTCTAAAAACTAATATAACTAATTCTTGAAATACATATTTAATAGGTTAATGATCTCTAATTTATAATCCAAGTTCACTCACACTCATCAATTAAGATTAAACATGTTATTAATAATGTTAGGGATTCAATATATCTTCTCTTATAATTGATTATGCAGAGTTTTAATGTATAAAACTTTCATAAACAGTTCCATTTTCTTAATTTGATAATTTTTATTTCTCTTCTTCTACTATTTGAGCACATAGAGTAATTTTCGTTTTTAGATTTTTTCCAATACTTTCTAATCTATCAGCCATTTCCTTAATTTATGAGTTCTTTTCCAATTTAGGAATTAACATACTGAGTGTTTCATCAACTAGAATAATTTATGTATAATACATATGGCTCCAGTTTACCAAACATCAGTAAGCAATTCTTGTACCTTTTATTCAAACTTAATTTCATTTTAACGACTTAGACATCTATCTTAAGCTGATTTTAAAGCATTAATCCAATCTATCTTTTCATTAATATTGTTTGCTCGTAAATGTATTTCAGTTGTTCCAGTATTGATTATTATTCTTAAAGGGTCTTCAGGCACTAATATTAAAGCTGCTACTTTTAAATGCACTTATCCTTTGATTGGTCCTCCTTAAGAATCACAATAAAGAAGAACATCTTCATTAAGAATGAAATAACGATCTTGCCATCTTGAAAAAAGGTTAGTCCATTTTTTTAAATATCCTTCCATTTATTTAATAAAAATAATCACAAAGTAAATTCATAGATAGAACTTCATAATTCTTATTTGAAGAGTAAATAATGTAAAAATAAAAGATAATAATTTTATCTAATAATTTGTTAATCTTAATCATAATTTAGCATGTGGAGATGCTGTTCTAATAGTCTTAATGGTTTTAAAAACTTATTCATGGAACTCAGGTTCATTTAATGGGTTAAGATCTTTAGCCCAATGATATAATTTCTCATAAGGATTACCCTATGAATCTCCAATAGCAGATCTAACACTATTATCATCATAAGCGATGGCCTAAAAATATATTTAAATTAGTTACTTCGACTAATCCTAATGCATTATCTTTCAAATTTGCAATTATATCATCTCTAGTTTCTCTGATCCAAACAAATTGAGGACCGCTTAAGACTCCATATTCAAATAATTATCCTTATTATTCCAAGATCTTGTTGAGACCATACAATAAACATAATTAAGTGAGGGCAGCTTTAATATTTGGATCAGTTAAAGTATTGAGTTCTTCAAGGAAAGTTCTATAAGTCCAATAATTAGATTAAGTGTGTGCAATTTCTTATAGAAGGATTCCTAAATGTTTGTCAGTAGATTCTTTGAATGTTAATCCTTTATCACCCATAAGAGTTTGTAGTTTTTATCCAGCATTAGCAACATTGAAAGCAACATTATATCTTAGAGCTGCCAAGACTTTAGAAAGATCCCTAGTACATTCCTTAGAAACTAATGGTTATTTGAGTTCAGTCAAATAATTAAAGATATCTTCCAAATAATCACAAGTAGTATTAGGAGCCTTTCCTGATTACATTGCTATTAATAATATAAATATTAATACCTTTGTTAAGATACATCAACAAAACTTTACCAACAGATAAGGATAATACAGTATTATCACCTTCAGCTACAACACATGGACTCATTTCAGTAATAAGAGGTGGGATTCCAGAATAATAAGAATAACCATGTCCTCCAGCACACTGTCTAACCTTTTCTAGAGCAAAGAAACAATTCCATGTATAATATGCTTTTGAAGCACTCAATACAACATGAACTTCCTAAAATAAATAATTAATGTTATACCATCATTTTAGAGAAATCATTCTTTTGTTTGATTCTAGCAACATTATCTTAAGCCATAGCAAATACTCTCCTACTTCCTATCATACATCCATACATTTCAGCAATCAAAGGGATAAGTTTATGTTATTAAAGTTAATAATCAAAGATTGGAATTTCTTAACCTAAAGAATCTTTAAATTATTTTCTTTATAAAGAATATCTAATAACAATAGTCAAACCAATTCCTAAACATTTCCAAACAGAATCTAAGAAATGTTATCTCATTAATTGCATAGTTGCATGCCAAATCTTATCATCTCCAGTTTTAGTGAATTAGCCATCATCTGACACATTCACATACTTACTTAACATATTTACTTTAGGAATACGAACATTATCAAATCTTAAATATCCATTATCTTTTGAATTATATCCAAATTTAGCTCCAATATCACCAACTAAAACACCAGGTAATGTTTAATGAGTTTTAACATCTCTTATTTATACAACAAAATTCTATACTCCACATCTCTTACCATCAATATATAATTAAGCTTAAGTTACAACATGAGTAGCTGTTATACCCATATCACTACCCCACCATTTTGTTGCTTTTAATGATGGAGTATGAATTATAAAACATTTTGTTTATTTATCATATGTGGCTATTGTTTCAATTCTATTGATATCTGAACCATGAGCTAATTCTGTTTATGAATAACAACCCAATATCTCCCATCTTGATGCTGGCTCATAAAATAACTTCACTTATTCTTCTGTTCCCAAATTCAATATTGTAGGCATGAACATCTCATAATTCAATGATGACACTAACTATTCAATATATTAACATTATCTTACAGCTTCTGGATAAATCAATGTTGCGAACTCCTTTATATCACGTAAATCAGCCACCTCTAATAGTTTTTTCATTTTTTTTGCATATAATTCATATGTCTCTGCTCTTCCTATTCCGATGTCCTTTGGATTATTACGAAGAAGTGGATCTGAACTACATAACTTCTAAAATGCCATGAATCTATTGAATCTCTCTTCTCCTTCCCATATGAAGTGGGACAGCTTTTTTACATCAAATGATATTTTCTTGCGTGCTATCTCAAGTGCTGACATATTAATATTTATATTAATGTCTTTATAAAATGCTATAATTTCATATTAAGCTCTCATTAAATCTAACAAGTACTAATAAATTGAGCCTCTTATTGAAGAACTATCTTAATTATTCATCTATGGCGATCATTAAAATTAAGATCTATTTGAGTAATTTCTCTTCATAATTATTTAGTTATCTAGCTGAAAATAATATCCTTGCTTTATTTCATTCCAAACTTGCTAACACATCACCCAAACTTGACCTATTCATAATTTCTAAAATTTCTTTCATCATGTAATTATATCAAATAATTTTTAGATCCAATCTTAAAAACACACTAAATATCAATTATGTACTCAGTAACCCAATTCTTAATGATTTCATTAATTATTCATATGATTTCAATAACTAAGAAATGGTTGACTATTATCTTAATTTTTTAAAAATTATTGCCATAAGAATTAACAGGGAAAACATTTTTCTCTATTTTAACTAACGGTATCCCTCCTTCCCATTACTATGGTAAGCTCAAAAATTTATTAATTATCCTGATAATTTAGTACGAAGCGCTGTTAAAGCTATTATTTTAAATATTTCTAAATGTATTTTATTTATTCTATTGATATTAGTATTCAATCAATCCAACAACCCCACATAATCCATACTAATAGTGCAGAATTAAGGCATGAAAAAATTTTAGATATACCTCTAGAAATCACCCTTCATCATTTTATACTTACAATAAATCCACTTTATTTAATAAATACTCCCAAATATTACTTAATAATCATTTTAAGATCAATTTGAAGATTTTTTCATGTTTTTCAATGATCTTCTTAAATCATGTCCATTTCTGAATCAACTTTTCGAATAGATCATTATTCATTAATTAGTTTTACCCATCCTTAACTATTTATTACTAAATCAAAAATCAGATATTCAACCTGAATTTAATACAGGATTCTTCCTTATATATCAAATCATCATAAAACTCCCATTTAAAAAAATTTTTATTTATTTCTCTGAAGATGTGATTAAAAAAGAAAGTTTTGACCTTCCTAAATATTATTATAAAAAACCTGAAAAATGGGTTTATGAAAGATAAAATTACCTTGAAGAATTTGAATAAATTTATTTAGATGAAACTGATGAAAAATAAATTAATGCTCTTTAGAATCAATAATCAAATGATCATCTTTAAAACATTTACAAAAGCTAAATGTTTCAACTCTTAACAGTATTTTATTGTTATTAATATTAAAGCCTAGAAAAAATAGTATATTATCTCTACAATTAGCTATTTGGTAGATAATACAAAATAACCAAAAACAAAGGCCAATTTCCTAAATTATTTAAGTATCTTTTGCTTTTAAATTAGTTATTAAAACATTAAGATGCAGTTTTTTACTCAAAAAAAGTTATTGATTAAATAATCTTTTTCTTAATAAATGAGGATATCAATAACGATATACTCTTAAATATTTATTATGAATATGAGAATAAAGTTAAAGAGCTAATAAATAATTGTAGAGAATAGAAAACATCTTTAGAAGCTCTAGAAGCAAATTGGGAACTAATTTAAAATTTAGACTGGAAGACCTTCAAAAATTCTTAACCTACATTTACACTTGAAGATTTGTAAAACTGGGAAGGAGACAATGAATTAGCACAATTTAAAATAATTTATATTTGGCTTCTTTTGAAATGTTTGGTGATGGACTTTGATAAATAATCACCTAAGATCTAATATATTGTTAATTAAGAAATTTCTTATTTTAATAATGATTATTATTTCCAAATTGATGAAAATAGAACAGTAAAATATAAATCACTATATTAGTATTTAATTATTAATCCAAATTTAAGATATATAATTTTAGCAACTACTTGCTCAAATCCTAATAAAGGTAAAGTTAGTTTTGCATATTTCCTTCCATCTTTATCCTGCTCCAAAGAAGATGACTATTTAAAATTTGAGAGTAATAAACTAGCTATAAATCGAATCAAGCCATTCAAGGTTCATATTCAAAGCTAATCCAAAGATGAAATATTTTCTAAAATTTTAGATTTTAAGAGCGAAACTTTCTATACTGTTGATTAACTAGTAAAATTAATTTCTTGAAAATGCTATATTAAAATAATAAAATAATAAAATAATATTAATTTTCAAAGCAGATGAATGATAATAAATACAATAAAACTAATTAATAATAGATGAATCATAATTACATTTTGCAAATAGTTTGAGAAATTTGAGGAAAACTACTTAAACAAGAATTTATGCCCAAAAAAATATTCTTATTATACAATATCCCATTTAAATATTTTTATTCTTATATATAATTAGTTAAATATTATATCATTATTCATTAATTTAATCCATATAGGTTTTATACAGAGAACCATAAACTTAATTTAATCCTTTCCATCCACTATCAAGAAGAATGGCAGCAGCAACGCTTTCAAAAATATCACCATATAATTTTGGTATATCATCAACATGAGGCTTTAAACCCATTTTAATAGTTTATTCTCCCATAAATTTATTTGCCAACAAATATTATTTCCAATTTGACAATAATCCAGGATTTAAAGTCCAATTAGGATTTTTCAATTGTTTTTATCTTGCTAGTCTAAAGACATAAGATATAACCAATAATTCAATAGCAGCATCACCTAAAAACTCTAATCTATCATATTATGATGGATTAATAGCAATTTCATATAATTAAGGATTATTAAATTAATAATCTTTAATATGGATTGGCTGAATTGAATCTGTAATTGGTTAAAAATCAAGTAGAATATCCTAATATTAAGAGATTGGAAAATTGGTTCTTATCAAAATTTTAATATATTCATAAAGACTTTGAGTAGTATCGAACACTCCACCAATTATAGCCTCATAAATATCAGCTTTCTAACTAATTTACAATTATTTATTTTCACTAGATATGACATCGTTGATTAATGGATTGCGAATTTGTTTAAAATGCAAATCTTAATTTATTATATAATGTTCTAGACCTAACTATTCAAATAATTATGCTAAATATGTATTCATAATTAATCGACTTCGTAAAGTTGTCATTTCTCCTTCATCTAATAATTCATAATGCTTGAAAATATCTACTGTTACTACATATTTAAGAACAGAATCACCCAATAATTCTAAATTTTCATAGTTTCTTTTATAATTGGATGAAGAGGTCACTAGAGCTTCCTCAGCAACTTAATAATTTAATATGTTTTCAACAGAGTCTTAATGACTCCAAATCTTTAATTAACAAATTAATGAATGATAAAGAATGCATATAATATCATATGTTTAATAATCTAAAGGGTATTCCTATAAATATTAAATTGGAATTAATTATGGTTACTTTAAAGGCTGAATAGGTTTCAAACAAGAACAATATTCTTTTGGGTTTGATGAGTTACATTATTCGCATTCATTTGTACTAAAAGCCATATTTGGTACATTTCTATGAAACTAATTAACATGTAAAGTATAAGCACTAAGAGCTATATATTCATGAAAATTTTAGTAATTTTATCTAAATGATTATACATTTCCTAGAGTTAGTTTTTCTGAATGAAATAATTCATGAACATTCAATCCTTCAATCTCATTCGAACTAACACCATAATATTTTAGTGCTTCTTCTATATTTTAAAATGCTTATTATTGTACTAATCTCTAAAAAAAAGAAATTGCCTTATCATTGCTATTTATAATATCATATACTGAAAAGGATACAAATGGATTTTTCTTATTTACATATATTCGATTAAAATCTGAAAAATCATTTTGAGCTGAATTCTATAGCTTAAATTTATTAAATTCATTCATGTTTTCACCATATAAAAGAATATTATTCCTATTCTCATTTTTATAATCAAAATATGAATCAAAAGGACGATATTTTTATTATATATATGATAAACTATTTGCTTTATAACAATCTCCTAAAAGGAAACAATTGTACAAATAAATTTAATAAAACTCTTCCCTTGAAAATTAGCAAATCTGACTTTCAATAAAATTGATTTTCCAATTAAACATATATTGATATTTATTGTTCTTTAAATATCCTGGAGTAAGTATTTTTAAGTCAAATTAATTATTATCTTTGGTGACTTGAATTCTATTTTTATATACAAGTATTTGATCATTCATTTTTCTATATGAACTACCTTAATATTTAACTACATATACTCAATTGATTCGGAATTCTTCCAATTAGTTAATGGTTAATTTAACTTTAAATTTACTTCATTTAATAATTAAATATTAATTATAAACTCTAAATATATAATTATAAAGACATAAATATATAAAATGGATGATAAATAATTAGGATAGACTATTAAGTTAGGAATGGAATTAATAAAATGGAAATAATTATGATCGAAACTATTAAAACAATAAATAATAGAGAAGTACCTTAAGTGCAAATATTTTGTTTTTGTATTTATTAAATTGATAAATTCAAACTTACCATGGAGTTCTATCCAAAGATGTAATCACTTTGTTGCAAAACTTAAAATCAGTGTCATCTCTATATCCAACACAGAAATAGCTAACAATAATTATTTTACAATACCTTCCAGTAGCTTAATTGAATTTGGGTCTTCCACCAAAACAATGAGGACATCTAGGTATTGATCCTAATACAATTCCATCAGCAATTTTATTCAATAATTCATCTTTGTTTCCAGTCATACTTTATAAATTTTTTCGTAAATTATCCTTAATCTCTTAATTAGTTTTTGATGACCAATCCTTAATTGCCTTCAGATAAGCTTAATATTAATCTAAAGTATATGCTGCAAACTTTCCTGGTACTTTTGGTGTCGCATCAGCCTTTGGAGTAACTGGCTTAAGAACTTTACTTTTTGATTATTTATCAACTTTTTATTCTTTAGCATTTTATTTTTTTGAAACTTATTTTTTGGCGGGAGCCACTTTTGCTTTTTTAGGAACAACCTTTTTCACAGGAACTGCTTTAACAACAAGTTTTTTTTATGTTTTTTTAACCACAACTTTCTTTTTTGCAAGAACAGTCTTTTTTGGTTAAACTTTCTTTACTAACTTTTTTGGGACCTTCTTTTATATCACTTTTGAAACATTTTTAGTTGTTAATTTCTTATCTTTCTTCTTATCATTCTTCTTCGTACTTTATTTTGCTAATATATATAACTATATATTAAGTACCCATTTATGAATAGATATTTTGTAATAAAAAAATTAAAGATATACATCACATTAAATTAAAATGAAATATTTTAATCAACAGAATTTCCACAGATTTTTAATAAATAAACATAAAAATAAACATTTTCAAATAACATAAATTATTAAAAATTATCAAAAATGACTCATTTGTAAGAATTGTTCATTGTTAAACTTTATGTTTTTAGTTTTTAAAATTTTTAGGTCTACTTCATTTATTAATCAAATAATCCAGCTAGAGTATTTTAGATAATAAAAGGACTTTCATAAATAATTTATCTATTGTCATTTGCTAATTTATTGCTATTATTATTATTTTGATATCTTTCAAAATATATTTGGAGGATTTTTTTAAAAAAATTCATCATCTTATCAGCTCATTAAAGGTTTTATTTAAAACTTTATTTTAATCAGTTCTTCTTGCCATAATAAGTTATCTTATTAATAGTTTTATTTTGTAATTTAAATTAAAGATGAGAGAAATATGAAAATATTGAAGTTTAGTTATGGTGTGTTATTATGTATCTTTTTTATAATAGAAAAATATTAATTTTTGAGCAATGATTTAAGTGAAGAAAAATTATTTTAAGAAAGCTATTTAATATTCATAGTAATACTTTTAAATGGAATATCAATTAGTTAATAATTAATAACTATATTTTTAATAATAAAATGTATATAAAGTATTTATTATATTTTTAACAATGTTTATACTAATTACATCATTTGTAGTAGGTATTTTTTGTTAGAACACTAATTACGCAAATACAAATTGGAATAAAGTTTAAGGATTGCCGAGTATGAATGCAACTCTTGAGAACTATGAATAATTATTATGGTTGGTTAATATATCAATAGGTGTTCCAGCATAAAATTTTTCAGTATAGGTTGATACNATATTAATCTAAAGTATATGCTGCAAACTTTCCTGGTACTTTTGGTGTCGCATCAGCCTTTGGAGTAACTGGCTTAAGAACTTTACTTTTTGATTATTTATCAACTTTTTATTCTTTAGCATTTTATTTTTTTGAAACTTATTTTTTGGCGGGAGCCACTTTTGCTTTTTTAGGAACAACCTTTTTCACAGGAACTGCTTTAACAACAAGTTTTTTTTATGTTTTTTTAACCACAACTTTCTTTTTTGCAAGAACAGTCTTTTTTGGTTAAACTTTCTTTACTAACTTTTTTGGGACCTTCTTTTATATCACTTTTGAAACATTTTTAGTTGTTAATTTCTTATCTTTCTTCTTATCATTCTTCTTCGTACTTTATTTTGCTAATATATATAACTATATATTAAGTACCCATTTATGAATAGATATTTTGTAATAAAAAAATTAAAGATATACATCACATTAAATTAAAATGAAATATTTTAATCAACAGAATTTCCACAGATTTTTAATAAATAAACATAAAAATAAACATTTTCAAATAACATAAATTATTAAAAATTATCAAAAATGACTCATTTGTAAGAATTGTTCATTGTTAAACTTTATGTTTTTAGTTTTTAAAATTTTTAGGTCTACTTCATTTATTAATCAAATAATCCAGCTAGAGTATTTTAGATAATAAAAGGACTTTCATAAATAATTTATCTATTGTCATTTGCTAATTTATTGCTATTATTATTATTTTGATATCTTTCAAAATATATTTGGAGGATTTTTTTAAAAAAATTCATCATCTTATCAGCTCATTAAAGGTTTTATTTAAAACTTTATTTTAATCAGTTCTTCTTGCCATAATAAGTTATCTTATTAATAGTTTTATTTTGTAATTTAAATTAAAGATGAGAGAAATATGAAAATATTGAAGTTTAGTTATGGTGTGTTATTATGTATCTTTTTTATAATAGAAAAATATTAATTTTTGAGCAATGATTTAAGTGAAGAAAAATTATTTTAAGAAAGCTATTTAATATTCATAGTAATACTTTTAAATGGAATATCAATTAGTTAATAATTAATAACTATATTTTTAATAATAAAATGTATATAAAGTATTTATTATATTTTTAACAATGTTTATACTAATTACATCATTTGTAGTAGGTATTTTTTGTTAGAACACTAATTACGCAAATACAAATTGGAATAAAGTTTAAGGATTGCCGAGTATGAATGCAACTCTTGAGAACTATGAATAATTATTATGGTTGGTTAATATATCAATAGGTGTTCCAGCATAAAATTTTTCAGTATAGGTTGATACAGGTTCAAATATTTTATGGGTTCCCTACAGTGTTTGTTCAAATTGTGATATAAATACTAGATATAATCCTAGTGGTTAGAGTTATTTCAAACCAAATGGTAGCAATTATTATTAAGCATATGGAAGTGGAGAATGCAGTGGTTATGTTGCATCAGATATTGTGAATATACAAAATACAGTAATAAACACAACATTTACTATGATGTTTGCAACAATGGAGTAAGGGTTTTCATTCCCAACTATAATGGATGGGATAATGGGTATTTCTAACAATCAATCATTTACAAATATCTTTTAAGCGTCTTTTAAAGCTGGTTAGATAAAAACTGAATTGTATGGCTTAGTATTCAATTAACCTCCTTTGAATTCTTATTTGATTTTTGGATAAATAAATCCATCCTTAATGAATTAAGTATAATGGGTAACTCCTAATGACATTTATAGATGGAAATTATTTATTAATAAGTTTACGATAAATGGATAAGATTATTCATCATAAATGGGATCAGTTACATCTGCTATTTTGGATTCTGGAACAGCAGATTTAATAGTAACAGAAGCACTTTATGGAATTTTATTAAAAACTTACTTGATACCTGCAGGATGTATTTAGAGTGGCAGCCTTTATTGTCCTTGTTAACCAACAGCATAGGAATTGTAATATCTACCAAATATTACAGTTTCATTTAATGTAGTAGATGTTACTATTCCCTTTTTTAATTTATTATAAAATTATTATGTTGCACGTTAGTATTAAATATTATAATATTAGCTTAGGGATAATAGTGTTAAGTCATGCTCACTTATACAAGTGGCCCTCCTTTTATGGTCTTTGGTGATCCTGCTTTATTATCTATAATTCCTATATTTAATAAGACAGCAAATTAAATTGGTATTATTGGAGGAGTTGCTAATGGTATACCAAATGGAGATTATCCTGGAAATGAGGAAATAGATGAAGCTTGATCAAATAATATCTATATAAATATTAATATCATTATTTTAGTTTTGGTCTATGCGAGGTACTACCTCTTTAAGTAATTTATGAAGATAAAGTAAAAAGTGATAATTATGATAACTATGATTTTAGATGTGTGGAAGTGCTTGAAATTCTTTTCTGTTATTGTTGAGGTGGTCTTTATGATAATTCTCTATTAGTAGGACTACTATGTTATAATTGTAATATTTTTTAAATCTAATTATAATTAATATGATTAACATAGTTCCTATCCATTAAAGATCTTTCTGACAATAAAGTTCTCAAAGTTGGATTATTATCCTAATTTCTTAAAGATGGAGCNGTTATTTCAAACCAAATGGTAGCAATTATTATTAAGCATATGGAAGTGGAGAATGCAGTGGTTATGTTGCATCAGATATTGTGAATATACAAAATACAGTAATAAACACAACATTTACTATGATGTTTGCAACAATGGAGTAAGGGTTTTCATTCCCAACTATAATGGATGGGATAATGGGTATTTCTAACAATCAATCATTTACAAATATCTTTTAAGCGTCTTTTAAAGCTGGTTAGATAAAAACTGAATTGTATGGCTTAGTATTCAATTAACCTCCTTTGAATTCTTATTTGATTTTTGGATAAATAAATCCATCCTTAATGAATTAAGTATAATGGGTAACTCCTAATGACATTTATAGATGGAAATTATTTATTAATAAGTTTACGATAAATGGATAAGATTATTCATCATAAATGGGATCAGTTACATCTGCTATTTTGGATTCTGGAACAGCAGATTTAATAGTAACAGAAGCACTTTATGGAATTTTATTAAAAACTTACTTGATACCTGCAGGATGTATTTAGAGTGGCAGCCTTTATTGTCCTTGTTAACCAACAGCATAGGAATTGTAATATCTACCAAATATTACAGTTTCATTTAATGTAGTAGATGTTACTATTCCCTTTTTTAATTTATTATAAAATTATTATGTTGCACGTTAGTATTAAATATTATAATATTAGCTTAGGGATAATAGTGTTAAGTCATGCTCACTTATACAAGTGGCCCTCCTTTTATGGTCTTTGGTGATCCTGCTTTATTATCTATAATTCCTATATTTAATAAGACAGCAAATTAAATTGGTATTATTGGAGGAGTTGCTAATGGTATACCAAATGGAGATTATCCTGGAAATGAGGAAATAGATGAAGCTTGATCAAATAATATCTATATAAATATTAATATCATTATTTTAGTTTTGGTCTATGCGAGGTACTACCTCTTTAAGTAATTTATGAAGATAAAGTAAAAAGTGATAATTATGATAACTATGATTTTAGATGTGTGGAAGTGCTTGAAATTCTTTTCTGTTATTGTTGAGGTGGTCTTTATGATAATTCTCTATTAGTAGGACTACTATGTTATAATTGTAATATTTTTTAAATCTAATTATAATTAATATGATTAACATAGTTCCTATCCATTAAAGATCTTTCTGACAATAAAGTTCTCAAAGTTGGATTATTATCCTAATTTCTTAAAGATGGAGCTTTTTTAAGCAAAGTCTAAAAACTTTTTCTCAACAGAGCCAAAGTAGCAGCTGTTGGAGTTGTTCCAGCTAAAGATTTTGGCTATTTTGGTGTCTTCATAGCTAATTAATTATCAATGTCTTATAAATTCAATTGTAATTATTTCTTTGGTGAATTTTAAGTACTATGATGTCCAGTATTGAATAATTGATTACTTATTCTTGGAGAACTAGCAGACTTCAAACATTATTTCACTGAATTACATTTTTTTAATTAACTAAGGTTCATATTTGATTATTTGTCATTTAAAACTAACTTTTATTTCTTCTCTATTACCATATCACTTGAAGCCCTATTTTTTACATTCTATTATTTCGATTCTATTAAAAATTAATCTTAATAGATAGGATTAATATAATGGAAGAATTCAAATAAATCATCTTAAGGTTTTAAATCGCCTGATTCATTTTTTTAATTAAATTCTGTTACATCTACATTTAAAAATTCTCCGTGAATATGTGTTTCATAAATATCTATTTCAATAGGCATTTCTAATTGTTTATTTTTAATAGTTTCCCAATTGACATCATTTAACCATTGATACTTTTTCAAGACTTTGAAATCTTTAATTCTTTAATTGACATCTTTTTATAATAAATCGATTAACAATTGAGTAACTTCTATAGTAAGATCATCAGGTAATTCTAATTCTTCATTGATAATTTTTTAAAAGATTTCATCAGTATTTTAAGAATAATGTGGAGGTAATCCCAACAATAATTCATGTAATAAACAACCTAAAGTGTAAAAGTCTGCTGGATATGAATATCCTTAACGACTAAACTAGTTAATAATGTTACCTAACAATTTCTGGTGGCATATATTCAGGTGAACCACAAAAACTATGAGTTACATCTTCATTCATTAAATCTAACTTAGATAGTCCAAAATCTGTTAATTATATATGACCTCGAATATCTATCAAAATATTTTCTGGCTGTTATATTTTAATATTAAATATTACATACCTTTAAATCTCTATAAAGTACTTTATGTTTATGCAACTCTTCTAATGTACAAATTACTTCACAAAAATATTTTTTTGCTTCATCTTCAGTAAATCTATAATTTTAAAGATGAAAGAACATTTCTCCTCCTGGACTGTATTCCATTAAGAAACACAAATGTTCTTTTGTTGCAAAAGTTGCGTATAATGGTATAATAAATGGACTCTAATTTAGTACATTTGATAATATTTTTTTTTCTCTTAATACTTATTCTAAGCGTCTGCAATCCGTAATATAATGTTTTTTTATCATTTTTAATGCATAAAGTCTTGCATTCCCTTTATGTCTTATCAAATATACTTCTGATGTTCCACCTTTGCCTATACATTTTTCAAATACAAAATCTTTCAAACTCAACTATCCTGTTTACTATTTATAAATTCCAATAAGCCACTCATTCTATTTCAATTTATTTAATTGAAATAAACCTACTCATTATTAATTTATACTTCTATCTTCTGGTCTTGATAGAATATAATCTAATGTCAAAGCTCCTTATACTGTTTTTAGTCCAATCAGTTAAGTTGGATTCGGAGTCAAAGGATGTTCTTTTATCTATTGCTCTAATTCATTATTACTCGCTTGTATAGATCATTTAAAGTAGCTTCATTTGGCATCTCTATTAGTATTAACTTATCTTATAATTTTAGATTAATTGCTCTTGTCATTTTTTTATCAATTTTATTTTATTATATATTTTAATCATTTTGATAGCCATTTCCTGTGTTTTTTAGGAAAGTGATGCTATTTCCAAATCTATTCATTTCTCTTTATATGTTTCTCATTCATTCTCTCTATAAATCGCTTTTCTGATTAATCTTTATTCATGAAAATATCCTTTACATCATTCTCCATATCTTCATGCTCCATTATTTTCAATGCTTCTATGTTCATAATCTAATTGTCCTTAAATTTACAATAATTCATTTTTATTAATTCTTTCATTTTCTCTTCTTCCTATTATTTCTTTTCATATCTTCTTTTTAATTATAATAATTTTCCCTCTGCATTTACTATCGACATTAATTTATTTTCCCTATCAATATCTTCTATTATTGAACTCACTTATGATTATTCAGTTACTATTTTATAAAACTGTTTCAATTTCTCCTTTCCTTCTAATCTCTTTAATTCATTCAATAATTATCTTTTCCTTTTACTCATTAAATCTATTTATTATTTCTAATTAAATACTTTTATCATCAATAATTTTATCTACTTATTTATTTAAACATATATTCAAATAATCTTTTTACTTCTTTATTTATAGATCTTCTCTTAAATGATTCTCTAAACTCTGTTTATTTTTTGGCCCAAACAAAGAAAGATTGGCAACCTTAGACAGATTTAAAAGAGCTTAATCAGAAAGACTTTTTTAATAAAGAGGATTCTAAGTTTTTTCCATTTCCATTAAGAAAACAGAACTACCAAAATTATTCTTTATTTCTGGCAATTAAGATTTTAAATTAGATCTATTTGATTTCTTAGGTTTAGTTAAATCTCTTTTCATTTCACTTCTCATCGTATCCCCTAATTCTGTAATCAAAAGTCTATTCATTTTATATATATTATATATTAATATATATATCAATCAGTATTTATTTGTTTATTACAATAATTTTATTACATTCTAATTCTTATTTGAGAGTTACTTTTATTTATTAACTCTTTTCTTTAAATCGTAAAACCTGAGTAATTTATATTAAATCTACTCTAACTATTTTCTTAACTTTATTCTAAATAACTAGCTAATCTTTGTCTCATTCTTAAATCAGCTTAACTTTGCCTTTGAAATCTTCTCTACAATTATTCTAATTTTCCTTCAGCATTTACAATCGATCTACATTGAAGGATAGTTTATGTTTTCTCATTATCTTTGAAAGCTAAAGTGTAATTTGATTTACTTCTATCACTCTATTTCATTAACATAAGTTATCTAAGTAACTAACTTTTTCGCTTTGTAAATTAATCTCAATCTTTTAAAAATATTGTAAATACCTTATTTATCCATAATTTTATGTACTAATTTATCTAAATTCTTATTTAAGTAAGAACTCTTTTTTGGTAGATTGAGATCTTCTTAAATACAATTCTTAAGTTATTAAGTTTACCCTTAAAGGGAAAGCTTAGCTTTATTATATAGTTTAGTCTAAGCAATAGAAACTAGTTCTTTTTGATATAAAAGTGGATTAATTGTAGTTTACCTTTTCAATTCAACTGTAGATTCACTAGTATTAGTTTTAAAGCGAAGATGTCGTTTACTTGTTGTAAAATTGTAATCATTTGGACTACAATCGTCTTTGAGATCTTTTCTAATTGAGTCTCCAATTTCTGTAATAATAATTCGATTCATTACTCTTAATAATAAAATTATTTTAGATTCTTTATTTTGATTATATGAGTAAATGAAATAATCAATTAATATTTAAATAGAAGTTGTCTTGTTATTGGTTTAATATTTAATTTAAAGGAAAAACAAAAAATTAATAAATCCAAAAGCTTAAACATAAAATTAATAAAAATTAGTTGAATTTAAAATATTGACTTGATTAATTATATATATGTAATTTTCCATATCTAAGTGTCTATTTGCCATTTATTCTTATTTTGGTTCTAATTTAATCATATCATATCTTCTCAAAATTATTATTGCAGTCTCTGTAGTAAAGCTACAGGAATATTGATATTGAATTACTTTATTCTAATATATGATGTTTAAGATTGGGTCTGAATTCTTCTTTAACTTGATTTAAACCACTGTATTTATAACCCATTTCAATCTACTCAGAGTTATTGAGAATTGATTTAATGTGCTAATTAAAGCTATAGAATCTTTAAAAACCTTTATTGCTAATATTTTTAGAATAGCAATTTACACTTCTATCAATAATACTAACTGATTATTCCCTTTTTATTACATTTAAAATATACTGAATTCTTAAATCGCTTCCTGTTTTATATTTATTAACTGAGTTCAGACTCTCCTAACATTCCACTTTCTTTAAACTCTTTTAATAGCTCTTGTTTATAAAAATAATTTAGTTCTCTCTTTTAAAGCATCCATTTACAATCATGATGGAGTAAACTTTAATTTTAATAAATTCATTAATTGATCCTAGTTGGTCTAAGTAAGTAATTCAAAAATTTTCAATATAATTCGGCTATTAGTAAAATAAATGATGTAGTAGAATAATCAACTTTAATTTATTTAAAAATAGTAGGTCCACCATCATTTTTATAACAATATCTAGAGTTTCATCTACAAGCATTTATTTATTCCTTAAATTCACTTTACAAAATCTGAAATGGCCATTATAGTAATTAAATTACTAGTTAATAAATCTTAAGCTTAATATCTCTTAATATGAATATTAAGTTTATGCATTTAATTAATTAAATAATATTTAATATAAATTCAAAATATTTCATCAATTTTTTAAATGAATTCTTTCATTGTATACTATTCCTGTTTATTTTCTTCATTCACTCTTAATAATTCTCCTTTTTTATTAATACGTAAAATTCTATTTTAATTTATATTAACCATTTTATATGCCTCAATATCATTTTTTTTATCCCCCATTCCTCCTTGAATTGTTCCAGTTATTCCTATTGAATATATTAAATCATTTAACATTTCTGATTTAAGAATATCAGTTTATTTCTTAATCACTTCAATAGTAAATGCTTCAAATAATTTTGAAGGTGACAATATCAATGGACCAAAAGGTAATTAGATTTCATCTTAAAATTAACGTAGTAAATATTCTTTTGTTTTCTCATATTATACCATTGATCTTGCAGACATGTATAAAATCAAATAGTTCTTTTCAACAAGCTTACTATAAAATTAACAAATATAATCTTAAGTGTAATTTTTACCAAATGTAGACATTATCATTCCCTTAGTTGGTGATTTTGTTATTGTTCCATCTATATCACTTATAAAAATTTTTTGATTTTGCTCTATTTTATATAATTCACATTCTATTTATTATAATCCTAATCTCTTGCAATTTACATTGAATATTAGTCTGTTTATTCCATTATTCAACTTCATACTAATTATAGTTTTATTAATTGGTACTCTTGATAATACAATATATTATGATAAATTAGACAATTTGATTTCCTACTATTTTTATTAATTCTAATTTTATTTATTTTAGTTATGATATATCTATTTAAGTTCAATAATATCTTCTTCTTCATGATATGCAAAATGTCCAATTTAATCATCATCTAAATAAAATTAAATGTCATCTCTTTAAACTCCATTTATTTCGAGTTCTATTTTAATCAACTTTATCTATTTTATCACAGATTATTCTCTTATATGCAATACTAAATATTTGATTATTCTTTACTCTCTGTAAGAATTTCTTATTTTTCATTTTAAAATTTTAATTTCCCAAATTTCACATTAAAAGGTGTTGAAGAATAATTGTCATTTCCTTAATCAACAACCACAATATCAGTCACACCTGAAAAAGCTGCCTACTTATTATTTATTAATACTTTTGTCTTATATCCAATTTTAGCTATGCTATTGTAAATAGATTTCATAATTTAATAGAAAACAAAAATGCTTTTATATTAATCATTTTATAAACCTATTTAAAAAACCTAGTTTCTCAATTTATTTAATGAAATCTAAATGCTAAATAGGGCTTAAGCATTCAGTAAATTAATTTAATGTTTCTTCTACCTCTTATTAAAGATTTTTAAGATTTTTGATATTTTAATTGAATCTTAATAATAATCTTTAAAATAATTATTAATAAATTTACTATTATGATATTTTTCGATGATTCAACATTCTATCTACTGTTGCCAATATTTTATACACTTGATTATCATCTTCTAATTTAGCCTCTTTCTTTACTATCTCCACATAATTATTAAACTCTTAATCATCTATAAATAATTGATTCTCAAATACAATTCTGTATCTCTTTATTCCAACTCATTAATAAAAGACCATAATTCCCTTTTAAGAAATTCTTTTAAATATTTTTTACTGCATATTTAAAATAATCTCTTCTTTTAATCCCACAAATACCATATCTCATCTTATATTAATTTGAATATTTTTACAATATATGAATCCAATATCAATTAAGCTGAATCAGAACTGTAACATTCCATAACCTAATCTATTGCTGCAGAATTTCCAATTATCATACTATTTAAAATTGGATGTGATTATAAAATTTAAGTTAAATATTCAAAGGATTAACGAGTAGTTTTTTTGTATTCTGATATTTATTAATCTAAATCTGAAACCTATTGGTTACTTTTACTATATTATACTTTTTTCTCCAACAATTTTATATAAAACTTTTTTCTAAGTCTTGACATCTTTGCACTTTACTTACCCTTTTATTTCATCTAAGTTTAGTCATTGTTACAATTTAATAATCCATTCAACTTATCTTGTTTCTGATTATCTGAACAACTTTCAATCTCTAAATCCTCCTGAAAATCATCATCTAATAATTTATCCCCTTCTACACTTAACAATGAAACTATTTTCTTTATATATGCATTTTTCACATTTCCTTTTATATCCAATAGATTTTATCCATCTTCTTTAGTATTAACTGGTGGTATTACTTAAATGGTTTTATTTGATTTTTTTATCTTTTTACTATCTTAGTTCATTTAAGTTTAAACTATAGGGTTTAGTAACATTAAACTTTGTAAATTCAAAAAAGATTATTGTTCATGTAATTGTTATAATAGTCTAACATTTTAAGCTAAAAGTTAATCCTAAGTAATAGCTTATTACAGTATATTTGGTATAGATTACTATGTTCCAAAAGAATGAAGATATTAGTCAATATTTTCTTATGATTGATCATTATTCATTTTATAATATTAATTAATTAATCATCTTCTTTTTGCATATCCCTTGTTTGGCATGAATTCATTCAAATCATTCTTTCCATAATTATTATACTAACGCTTTGGATGATACATATTCTCTTTGTTTTCATTATTAAATGGAGATGATCTTTCTTATGGTTTACTCTTTTTAGTATTATTGTTACATTATAAAAATACTTACCCAAATTATTCATTTAAAGGTTCCTTCAAATCATTCTTACTATTTTTCTTTATATATTATCGACATATATTCTAATCTTCATTTGATAATTCATCCATTATTTAAGCTAGTTTATTACATGGAATTTAAGTAGTATTTTATAATAATTTCATCAATTAAGAATTTTACACTGATACTAATGTTTCTAAATTATATACATTATAATCCATCTTTAAGGCCATGATAACTATATTTGTAACTATTGGATATAGTTATTCATCTAATTAATTTTATAATAAGGAATTAATTGTTTATTCTAGAGATTAATGTTAAATTCTATTTTCATTCATCAATTAATTTAATCTATTTAATAATGGAATTATTTAAAGTAATTACTTATCCTAACTGTGCAATCTGATTGTTATTAATAATAATTAAATTGATTAAGGAATTTAATGACAAAATTAATCATATATTTAAACACCATTATGAAATTATTGTTGATTAAGACAAGATTCCAAAATCAATTATAATAAAGATTCATCAGGAGTGATTTAATTATTAATCATAGTTTAAACTGTTTCATTAAGTCTTTTCATATTACCTCTTCTACAATGTCCTTTCAATAAAGTACTAAAAGTAATTAAATCTGGTTTGATATTAGATTCAAGTAATTCTTAAAATAATTTATCTGCTTAATTGAGCAATCCATTCTTTACTAATCCATCTAATAAGGAATTATACGTAATGAGATTTGGATATGTTTTTGAAGATTGTTTCATTAAATTAAAATATTTCATCGCATCTTCAGTCTAATTCAATTTACAAAATCCTTTGATGATGGTTGTGTAAAGCACTGTATTAATAGGTAAATTTTAAGATTTCATTTAATCAATAAATTATAAAGCCTAATCCAATCTATCATTTCTAACACATGCATCAACTAAACAACCATATGTAACATCATTTATTGGTATCTTTTTTTATTTCATTTCTTCGAACATTCTAAATGCTCCATTTAAATCATTCATTTTCCCATATGCTTTAATTAATATACCATAAGTTACAGATGATGGCTCAATTTATTTATTTTTCATCTCTTTAAATAATTCCATACCTTTTTAAATCTCGTTAAATTTTACACAAGCATCAATCAAAGAATTATAAAGAATTTCATCTGGTTTAAATTATCCTGTCTCTTAGATCTATTCCAATAAAGAAATAGCTCTCAATAATTCATCTCGATTAGAATGGTTCGTTTTTATTCCATTAACTAAAATACTATAAGTAAAATTATCTGGAAATATACCATATTGTTTTCTCATTTCTTCAAAGTATCTCCAAGCAATATTCATTTTATTACATTTAACACAAGAATCAAGTAATGAATTAAAACTTATTCTATTTGGTTTAATACCAATTTATTTCATTTCTTCAAATAAATTTATTGCTTCATTCAATCTTTTCTTTCTTCCACATCCTTTTATTAATGTATTATATGTAATTTCATCTAATTGAATAGTTTATGATTATTTCATTTCATTCAATAACTAAAATCCTCTATTCAAATCTCCAGCATTTATACAAGCATCAAGAAGACAATTATATATAATTTAATCTGGTTAATTTGATTATTTGTATTCATCAAATAATTAAAATGCCAATCTTAAATCCATATTATCTGAATTTTTTAATCCATTAATAAGAGTAGTGTAAGTAAAATTATCAGGTTTTGTTTAAGTTAATTTAAGATTTTCAAATGTTTTCCAAGCTTTTTCTTTCTAATTATTTTTGAAGTATTAATCAATCATAGTATTAATAGTTACAATGGTAGGTTGAATCTTGGCTTAATCTCTCATAAATACTAGTAGATATTCTGCCATTTAAACTTAAGACTTTCTGAAAGCATAATCAATTAATTTATTGAAAAAGATATCGGATGGATGTAAATTGATTACACCTTCATATAGAACTTAATTGAAAATTTAATACCATTAATCATTTGAACTACTTAATTCAATTAATTATCTTAAAAGCATATCACAGATTTTCTAAGCAGTTTTTTCAAATTCATCCTTAACTGATTCTTCAATTTATCTGTTTAATTTTAATTTCAATAATTCCCAACATTCTGCTGCTAATCCCCAATATATTAATTAATGTGTATGACAATATACAATAAGTGGGAAATATTATATCTAATTATATTATTATAATTCTTCCTTAAATATCATTGTTTCTAAAAGATGATGTATTTCATGTAATGCATAGAATCCTTCTTAAGATCCAATTCTAGATGACACACTGAAAATCATTTTGATAATTTATCTATTGAGTAAATAATTTTTGCTAGTCAATATCGCTGTTAATCCAACAATCCTTTATTTTAAATATTCTCTCTCTTATTTTACAATAAGTTCTATCAAATGAGTTAAATAATTAGATTTAACCCAATCTAGATCTTCAAATTCATCTAAATATGATAAAATATCAGGAACATTATTTGAAGTCAAATATTACTCTAATCTCGTTTAGCATATTACAGCTTAATTTGTTGAAAGCGATGATTATTTGGTTGGTCCTACTTAAAAACATGAGATTTCAATATCATCATTAGTAGAATGACTTATTTCTCCAGTACTAATAAAAATGTTTTTAAAATATATACTTGGCACTCCAAGGTGTTTTTTAACCTGAACTTCTTGATATTATTTTTTATTGAGAAACAGAATTGCGAACTATATTTGGATCAATGTTTTCTTAATTGTGAAGAGTATCAGACTTGTTCATTTACTTAGAAAATATATTTAAATTAATTGAATTCAAATTCTTTTAACTGTTAGTTTTAAATAATTTGATGCACATAAATATTTCATATTAAATTCTAATTTCCAAATATATTTTTTGGATCTATTTATTGTTTAATCCTTCTTAATATTTCTACTCCAGTATCTCCAATTTATCTTTACATAAATTATTTTCTTAATTTACCAACACCTAAATAATAAATTATAATGAATTACCATGATGATGAGAAATAGATCCTCCATTTTTCATAATCTCTTCTCTAGCAGCATCTTCAATTTCAGAATAACATTTAACAGGATCAGCAATTCCTTTATAACCAAATCCAAAATAAACATAAATAGTAGCTCCTGTATCATAAACCTAAGAAATTCTAAATGAAACAAATGGTTCTTTTTCAACTCCTCTTTTTGAACATTCTTCTACTATTCTTCTTTATATCTAATAATAAAAGAATATTTTACATTTTCACATACAGCAGGAACATTCTTCCATCCTACAGCAGTTTCGAATGATTCTGCAATAAATTAAAATTACATAGCAAAATCTCTTAAATATGCAATCATATAAGTTAAAAAATATCCTCTTTCTCCATTTTCAGCTCCAGCTCTAAAACCTTTATAGAATTTAGCTAATTCAAAGACTTTTTTTTCTTAGAATTCAACTTCTTATTTAGTTCCCTCAAAAACAACGGTAACCAAACACATTTAATCTGGATCATATTACATAAATTATGTAATGAAATATTTTTTGACTTTATCCATAAATTCTTCCCTTTTACTATGAGGCATAGTTTTTAAAGCCATTCCAAATTAAAATTGATTATTATCAACTAATCTAACAGATGCTGGCCATACTTTACTTCTTGATAATTTGTACATAAATTCAGTACCTAAAGCAAAATTATGAAACAGAATAGATTCATATTTGCAAACCTTAAATAAATAAAATAAAATTACTTCAGGTTATGCTTTAATTTTAATAACTGCTTCTGTAATAATACCAATTGTACCTTCAGATCCTAAAACAATTTAATTTAAATCTGGACCACTACTAACTCTAGGATAATCTAAACTTTAAGATAATGTGCCAGTTGGTGTTACAACTTTAACAGATAAAATAATATCTTCAATATTTCCATATCTATTTTTTTTCATTCCTGAAGCTCTAGTACTTATCCAACCTCCAAGTGTTGAAAATTCAACTGAATCAGGTTCATGTCCACAAACTACTCCATACCTTGATAGTTCTTTTTCTAAATCTTTTCCTGTTACACCAGTTTCTACTAATGCTGTCATATTCTTTCTATCTACCCATCTTATATGATTCATTCTTGACGTATCTACAGATACAATCATTCTACTTTCTTCTTTTGGACATTATAATGCCCATGTTACATTTGTTCCTCCTCCGTAAACTGTTAACATTACATTATATTCCATTGCTAACTTCACTAATAATTCTGCTTAAGCATGAGAATTTATAAATACTACACAATCTACTATTCTTGCTAATTTACCATGTCTCAATTCATATATCTAAATAATATTATATATATATATACCTCTTACATTGTATGTCCATGTGAATGTAATATTCTTTATCCATTATCAAATGAAATTTCATTAAATTATCCTTTTATTGCATTCATAAATTATTCATTTATTATTGGTGGGTCTCCAGGAATTTCATTTTATGCTTCACAATTAAGACTCAAATCTATTCCAACTTTTTATTCTGCCCATTCTTTAAATTTCATCATCTTTTAATTTGAAAATCTGTATTTATTTCCGGTCAATCTTACACCTCCATCTTATTCTAATACAAATTTTGTATCTCTATATCCCCATCCATTATTTTTAAACCATTCCAATTTATTTTATGGTCTCTAAATAACTTTAATATAAATATTTACTTATTCATAATATTATCCTTTAAGACCAGCTGTTTCCACAATTTAACTTTGTAATTATTAAATACGAATCATAAATTAAAATAAAACTTAATCAAATTATTTTTATTTTCTAAGTAAAATCGACTATCCTTTTATACACATACACATACACAAAACTGAAGAATTATTTAATTTGAAAGTTTATCACTTAATCATTATAAATTAATAGTTAACTTATATTCTAAAAAGATCTTTCAAAAAGTTTTTGCTAATTTTCAAATCTCTCTCTATTTTTCTTCTTAGTAGAAGGCTGAAAATATCATTAAACTTAATTCAATTAAATTTTAAATTAAAAATAGAATCTAAAATTATTTTTTTCATTTCTATTAAATTTGATATTTTTTTTGTATCAACCTCAATAAATTAAATATTAAATAAGCCTACTTAGTTACTAAATATCAATTTTAGAGCAATAAATTTTATGCTAAGCATTCCAAAAATATCATTTTTTAAAATCAATTGTTTTCACAATTTTAAAGTTTTTAACTTATAAAAAAATAACATAATTTTTAATTGAGCAAAATATAGTAATATAATATCAAAAAGAGAATTCTTAATTCAAAAAATATGAATAATATTGGAAGAAGGATATTTTAAAAAATTTATTAGAAGATTATTAAATAATTTTATAATAAATTTAAAATATGCATTAGCAATAAATTGTAATGTCCTATTTAGGATAATTAAAATTACAAATAAGTGATGTATTGAATATTAGCAATGAAAAATTTTTCAAAAAGCAGGCTTCATAGTCAGAAATGGTTTTACTTTCAAGATTGACAGGAAAAATAAATAAAAGAAATACGGAATAATAAAGGACAATTATTATATCAAGCGAAAATGTTTATAATGTTGAGAAAAAATCAATCAAAAGAAAGATATCAATTCATAAAATATTTGGTGTAACAGTTTCGAGATCAAGTTATGAATTTATTTTGCATGTTCCATAAGAAAGTGATTATCGTTTCAAATCACAAGAATTTAGAGATATTATTCTTTATTACTTATCAATTGTGCTTAAATTAAATAATAAAGATGGTCTAAGGATTTATTTGGTTGAAAATGAAGAACTTGGCCAATTTTGTTTACATGATGCAACATCTGATTTTGGTAAATAAATAGCTCTACATCCTAAAACTAAATTATAAATGTTGTATCCTGATAATTTTTAATTATCATATATAAATTTGATGTTTGCATAACATTAAAAGACTAAAAATTAAAATATAAGTGTCCTATATGTTCATGATCCTTTAAATTTAAGAATATAATTAGAAGATTATTAAAAAATTGCCTCAATAGCTCAGGGTTCTTTTAATAAAGTGATATTGATAAACTAAAAAATAGAAAAGTAAAATTAATATTTAGTTCTTAAAAGTATTAAGTCATACAATACTGATTTTAATTTATTGAAATTTCATTTGGAAAATTATTCTCAATCTACATATTTAGAAAAATTGCAATTATGCATAGGTTGGTAAGATTAAGTTCTATTTTTTTTTTAATTTGTGAAAGGTGGAGATTTGTTTTCTCATCTTTCAGAAATTAATTAGTTTTCAGAACTGTAAGCTAAATATATTATAGCATAAATAGCATTAGGATTATCACAATTACATGAAAATGGTATAATATATGGAGATTTAAAACCTGAAAATATTCTAATTGATGAAAATGGATATATTTAATTGACTGATTTTGGATTTGGAAGATTAAGAGTATATTAGGAATATAAAAAAGGATAGGCAATCAATTTTACTGTTGAATATGCTGCACCAGAATATCTTCTTTAAGGAGATTTAACAAGAATGTCAGATTGGTATAGTTTAGGAATTTTACTATATGAATTAGTAGTTGGAATTTCTCCATTTTATCATCATAATCATGATATAGCAATTAGAATGCTTTGTAAAGGAAGCTTATAATTTCCTAAGACTACTTTGATATCTAGTGAATGTAAGGACTTAATTACTAGATTACTATAAAGTGAAGCTTAAAGTCGGATTGGATTTGAAAATGACTTTAAAGATATCCAATCTCATAAATGGTTCTAAGGATTAAACTGGTAAGAGCT
The DNA here is from genome assembly GCA_905182985.1 of Paramecium sonneborni. Taxonomy (NCBI): domain Eukaryota; phylum Ciliophora; class Oligohymenophorea; order Peniculida; family Parameciidae; genus Paramecium; species Paramecium sonneborni. Next base: position 157,832 of record CAJJDN010000031.1, on the reverse strand, counting down.
TTCAGAAAAGAAAAAAATGTTACCGTACTTGCCTTAAATTGATGACGATATTTTACCATAGTAATATTTTAGATTAGAGAAATTAAATGATGAAGAAAAAGGTTGGTGATAAAGATAAAATATTCTTATTTAAATTCACGAAAATTAATCGATTGAACTTTGCAGCTCTACCATTAATGATTTTTGGTCTCCAAGAACTAATAACTTAATTATTATTAGGGCTTAATGTAATACTCTATAAATAAAATCAAATTTCCATCAAATCATTATATTTTATTTTTATTCTTTCAAACATCCAATCGAATATTCTTTTTCTTTTTTTCGATAAGTTTAAAAAATAAATATTTTTAATTTGAATATAAATCATATTTTTTCTTAATACATTAGAAAAAAAGAGTTTAGAAAGATCCATCCAATTAACGTAGATTATTTTTAGAATTTAATACATAATTATGAAATCAATAACCAAAATTTTAAGTTTATAATAATTTCAATTAATCTATTTAAACCTTATATTAGGTAAATAAGTAGATTAATTTTATCTTGGAGAAGTATGCTTAGAAAGTAATGGAGGTAATATTTTTTATTATTATTACTAATTCTTGAATTTTTAATTAGATTGGTTTAATTTCTTTGTAACATATTGATTTAAAACTGAATTCGTTCCAGTTATAAAATATAGTTTTTATTGAGATTTGGATAATTTCTTATGAATACATTATTCATCTGAAGAAAATTTATTAACGAAAGATTTTCCTGCCTTAAGATGATTATAATCATCATCTGAATCCTAAGGAGAATTTACTGCTGTAGCATTTTAGCTAAAGACATAATCAAAATTAGTTGCAGATTTAAATTTAGGACTTATATGAAATTACTTTGTGGCAATTTCTAACACATTAAGAAATGTCATCCTTGGATTATCTATTCTTGTTTTAAATGCTTTTTTCATTCTTTATCTTTATCTATATCTTATATTTTAAACTAATTTATATCTGATTATAAAAAGTAAGCAATAAACTAGTTTCTTAAAGGTTTTAATATATTTAGAATTTCTGTAACGATCCAATATTTATTACTATTTTTACTATTCTTTTTTTGTTTATTAAGTCTCAGTAAATGTATAAATTTTGAATATTCTTTATTTAAAACCTGATTCTTTTCCACATTCTGAACAACAACAGCTTGAATTGCCCAATTTTTATGAACTAATCTCAAATTTATTTTTCCTAACTAGTCTTGAACTTTTTTAAGGAGACTGAAACAATTAATAAGTTTTAACATTTTTAGTGACTTATTTTCTTCTTCTTTCTTATGTTTGTTCATAGTAAAACTATACTTTTGTTTTCCGATTATTTTTTTATTTAAAGTTCATTATATGTAATAAATAATAAATTTATTTTTTTAAAAGTATTTCGGAAACTTGAACCTAATTTAGCATTTAAAATAATAATTCTTCAAGAGTTTTCTTTAATATATTTTATATTAGAATATCCGCATATATATTTATTAATATCAAGTTATTCAAATTATTATAAAAAGGCACAGAGATTCTAAGTTTAATATTATTTACTAAAATAACATATATTAATTACCCAAAAAAGGAATTCATAAATTATTTTTTTTTGTGTAATTAAATTTAGATAAAACTAACAAGTATAAGTTGTTTTTTCAAAATTTCTTCCCCACAAATAATCAAATGACAAGAACTAGTAAACTTGATTAATAGCACCGGCAAATAAGATAATTAATAATACTATGATTTAACTGAATCAATCTCATTTGTCATAGTGTTTATGATTGTTTCCCATTGTTTATTCAGGTTATATAATTCTTTATAGTTTAGGAAATCCATTTCTCGGATTTGGACCAGTATCTTTATTTGGAAATTAATCTAAGGATATATCTAAAAAAAATGTATTTAAATATTTACCATTTGGATCTTCTCCTCTATTAATTCTATCTTATTATTTATAATTCAGTAACTATCTTTTATAAGCTTATAAAATTTTTTATCCTTTGTCTTTTATTTCTTTTTAATCACCAGTGATTGCATCTAAAAATTTCATTGATTAATACTTAATATTTATTTTCTTCGAAACAAACTTACATTTAATTTAAATGGAATATGTTTATCCATTCCTTTTTCTAATTGTCCATTACTCATTTCTAAAAAAAATGAGAAAAAAGATTACTTTTAAAAAAATCATAAATTGGATTTTTTTCTCCTTGATCTACATTTCCACCTTTCTAAACACCTCTCATTATAGTTAGAAATTCCTTAAATTCAATTTCATTGGTTCCATCTTCATCCACTTCACTCATAATTTTTTCAACCTCTTCTCTTGAATTAACTAAACCTAAAGCAATTAATGGATCTTCTAATTCTTCAATCCCAATAGCACCTGATCCATCTCCATCTAATGATGAAAAATATTTTCTCAATTCAGTTATTTCAGAATCTTTAAAATCAATCCTGTCCTAATATCCTCTTTTTATTAACCAGGCTCTCTCTTAAAATCCAGATTAAAACTACATTCATAATTAAAAAGTACAATATATTTTGATGCTTTATTAAAATTAAAAGCTTCTTGTATTTTAGTAAGTTTCTCTTGTTTCTTAACTGATTTAGCATTGTCTTAAGGTTTACGACTAGAAAGAGACTTAGATTATTATTATTATTTGTTCATCAAAAATTGATTATATTAATATATATTATTTTTTTAAAGGAATAACTTATATTCATATTCTAGTTAATTAAATTTATTGCTAAATGTATTACTGATGAAATAGAATAAGTTTATTTAATAAATGTGTATGAAAATGTAATGTAATTAAACCTTCCATATATTGTATAATATTTTGAAATTGATTATAATGAAAAAGAAAATTTTATTAAAGTTTTATAAAACATAATTGTTAGATAATAAAATTAGGAACAAGTTATTAGTAGTTACAATTACTAGCAATTATTTTAAATTTAGCATTTCTTGAAGGATTTGGATTACATTTATTAAGATGAAAAGCAACGAATATATTTTTTGAAAATGATAATATTTACATTAGCAGATTAGTTAGATCTGAAAAAGTCATAATCTCTTAATCAATTTTTTAATCAAACAATTTGAGAAGTTTCATCTAGGAATGTATAACAACCAAGAAATATAATATTACTTAAAGATATCAAAGAAAATCACATGCAATGATTTATTCAACATCAGCTGTTTTATTATAATATATTTAAATGAATATTTTGAATAGATAACAAATATTATTAGATATTTAGATAATTAGGGAGGATAATTGAAAAGCAGTCTAAGTAAATAAAAATTAAAATGAATTATCGAAGGAAAATATGATTGTATGAAAATATTCATTTAATAAGAAAAGTGTTTATTAAAAATGAATTTCTAAATTCTACAAAAGATTTAGCAATTTAAATAATCTTTTTAGCTTTTGAACTTAGATTTGAGTATAATATTATTGTTTTAGGAGAATATTATAAAAGGAGGAAATAAAATAATAATAGCAAATTCTAAAATTTAGGAACCAAAAGTATAGAATACACAAATTGAATAAGTTTAGCAAATAAGAAAAATCTTCTTAAACGAAAAGATGTGGAGAAGGGTTTGTTGTTATTTAAAAAAATGACATTTATATTTATTTGAATTATAAACTAATAATTTGAAGCAATATCAATTATTTTTAGATTTTACTTTTTATAGACTTGAAAATTATGTAAGCTATTTAATTAAATCAAAGCTTTTATTTTAAAGTAAGGAATAAGGGGATTTATTAAATTAATATCTTAATTCAAAGCTTCTACAAGAGTTTTATGAATTGAAATTTTATTACGATCTTTATTTTTCTTTGACATTTTAATTTATAAACTTATAAAGTTGAGTTCCAACTGGACGATTAGAGTAGAACAATTTATTATCTGGGGATTATCCCCTGGAATAGCTTTATTTTTAACCAACGTCCGTTAAAAGTCTATTTTAACTTAAGGAATGTTATAATTTAGATTTATTTGCAGTCTAAAATGATTTACGATGAGATTGCTGCAGTATTGAATATTATTACTTGATAAATTCTGGATTAATTTATGTTTTTCTTGAATTTTTCTTTAAATTAGAGAGATAAATTTTTTTCAATAGATCTTTGAAGTTGTCTTTCTATTAAGTTTATTCCTTAGGTGAGAATTACTTAGCAATTGGGGATTCTGAGTTAAACTTTTAATTATTTTCATCTTTTCTAGGAAAAGCATATGTGAGATTCACTTAGCTTTTTTTGAACCTCTTTTCAATTTAAGCAACTGAACTATTTTTTGAAGCTTCAAGTAGGGCTTCTTCATCAGGAGATTTCTAATAATTATCAATCATAGTTAGTAATAATCTACTCTTTGAAGATTGTCGAACATTGTTTTACATTAAATTTATAATTTATTTTTGTTATTACCTAAAAATTTACATTTTTTTACTTACAATTCCTATAATTACTCTGAAAGGTAATTTGATACAAATTTATAGATGATTTAAAAAAAAATCTAGAACTTTTCAATTAGAATTATTTCTATCTTAAATAATAGATATTATTTACATATGCTTAATACAATATTTATAATAAATAATATTAATATCAATCTATTACAATTTTTATTTATTTATACTTATTCTAAACAAAGAAGATCAATTTATTGTTTAGAATCAAATATTTACTTATAAAACTAATATCAAGAATCAGAATACAAATTATTAAATCAATATATTGACTTTTTAAATTTGCTAAAGTCTAACTAATGTTTTTGCTGTTATTTAGAAACTAACTATTTAATTTTCTATAAGGAATCCTTAAAATTTAACGGTGTAATAGTAATTGTTGATTTTAATGTTTTTGCAAGTGAAGGTGTTTTTGTTAAACATTTAGGAGTAACAATTGAACTTTAATATGGTTTTAAAGATGGAGTCTTTATTTTGTAATTAATAGGCTTATTCTCTTTTTACTTTTTATTGTTCTCCTTTTGCTCTGTTATTAATCTTTATATGCTTTTTAAATTGGCTGTTGATTTTTATTATTATTGATGTCTGCTATAAAATTGAAGACTTAAAAATTATTGTAGATCTTTTTCATTTCCTTACTCTTTTCTTTTTTAATCATACTCTTTAACTACTAAGACACTTTCATAATCTAAGCCATAATCTAACTATTCATCTTCTAGTGTATAAAGACGGCTCATAATACGTTAGAATTAATATAAACTTGGCACAAAAATAAATTATTATAATTCTAATAAAGATGCTCAATATTGGTCTTAAGAATCTAATTGATTTTATTGAAGGTTCTAGTTTTATTGTTAATCTGAGTTCTTCCTACTATTCTTTCTTTCTTATTAATTTAATCTTAAATTAGAAAGATATATTATACTTGGGTGCTTGCTCAAGTTCATCCATCTCTTTAGAATATCTATTGAAATCCATTTAATCATTGTCCTAATCGTCTTAAACTCTTTCATTCCTGTTGAAACTCTAACAGATATTCTGAGGTTGTCTATTATATGATTTTCTTATATACTATTGATTAACGAAATTTGATCTTTCATTATTTTGTCTTTAATTTTCCAAATATTAGGGCATTTGATCCATTTTTTAATCTAGCAAAGATCTTTAACTTTAGTCATTCTATCTATCATAATTATAACTATATTTTAATTTACCTTGATGGTTAGTTTTGAAACCTTTCATTGATAAAATTATTTTGAACTGGTTTTTATTCAAATTATTATTTAAACAATTATTATTCTTATTTCATATAAGGTGCTTAATCACCCTAAATATAAAACAAAGTTTTTACTTATTATTATAATGATCTTGTATTTGAACTCACTCCTTCATCTCGATTAAAATTATCATTTTATCTGAAATCATAGTTTCTTTGATTTTAAGATCTTTCATTCTAATCTTAATTTTATTAAGTATTCAGATTGTTGTATAAATTTTAATTAAAATCCTAAATGTTATCTTTCTTCTATATTTGATTTTCTTCAGGTTCAAAATTATTAAAGTTTGGAAAAATTGTAGAATCTGGTTATTGAGCTGAATCTTTCCTTAATTTATCATCTTCAGGTTAGCTGACATCAACAAAATTTCTTCTATTATTTGGCCTTTAATCATCATTTTGTTAATTGAAAACTCTTTAATTTTAATTAGATTATCTATCATCTTGTTAAAATCTTTAATTTCTATCATCTTAGTAATATCTTTAATTTATATCATCTTAGTAAAATCTTTAATTTCTATCATCTTAGTAATATCTTTAATTTCTATCATCTTATTAATATCTTTAATTTTTATTGCCTTGATCAGAATTTCTATTCCATTAATTATCTGGAGCAGAAGTTCTTTATTATTATTAATCATATTGTCTTTAAGGGTAACCTTAATTATTCTCCCTATCACCCCAATTATTTTATTATCTTTTATTTGGATTTGAAAATCTTTAATTATCAAATTGTCTATCATTTTGAAAATTGTCAAATCCATAGCCATATCTTGAACTAGGATTTTATTCTTGATGCTAATAACTAAAAGTATTGTAAGGAGTTCTTTATTAATCATTTTAAAAATTTCTTTAATTCTATTATTATCTTTATTCATTAAATTATTAATCTTTATAATAATTTTACTAAGCTCTATATTTTTGATCTTATTAATCTCTCTAAAAACCTTACTAAGGTGTTGAATATTACTATTTTTCTTCTCTTTAATTTGCATAAGGTTACTATTTTTGGTCTCTTTAATTGTTAAAAGATTACTACTATATTTCCTCTCTTTAATTAGGAAAAGGTTAATATCTTTCCTCTTTTTAATTATTAAAAGGTTGTTATCTTTCATTTCTTTAATTTGTCAAAGGTTAATCCCATTTTTAATCGGAGAATCTTGTTTATGTAAAAGGATTTTGTTTTTATTATTAATCCAATTTATCTTCTCTGTTATAGTCAAATTAATCTCTTCGATTTTCTTAAAATCTTTTAGTATTATCTTATTCATTATTTTACCATCTATTATTATCTTATCTAGGATTATCTGATCCTTGGAATCCAAATCTTGATTGATTATAACCTTATCTACCATTATCTCTATCTCTACCAAAATCTAAATAATCTTCCCTACGTTATCCTTAAAAATCACTTTGTTAACCAAACCTATTTGTTTTCCAGTTTTATTCTTAATTTCTTCTTTATTCATTTTATCCCTAATATATATTTATATTTGATACTCGATTTCTAAATTTATCTTAATAAAATAAATCTTCTCTTCTTTAATTTTATCTATAATTTTGTTAACCATAATGAGATCTGCCTTGATTTTATCTTCCATAATTATTTTAATTGTTTCTATTTTAACTAAAAAATATTTGAATTGATTACATGATTTCATACTGATGAGGCTATAGATATAGATTTGCTTTCTACTCTTGAGTTAAATGTGGCACTTTAAATAATTCATTAGGATCATGTTTACTGCCGTTCAATATTTAACCATTATACTTAGAATTTGTTTATAAAGTATTACTAGTTCTAAATTATTATCCTAAATGATTATAAAATAATAATTTACTTATTCCATTAGCTAAATCACTCATCATTTAAAAATTAAATTTAATTTAATGTACTTGATTAAATTTCAATAATTCTCTTGCCATTTAAGGTTAATCTTTTTCTATAGAGAAAAAACTAAATGCTCTTCCTCTTCTACCAGCTCTACCTGTTCTACCTATTCTATGAATATAATCATCAAAATATTTCGGAAAATCATAGTTAATTACAACAGTAATATCAGATACATCTAATCCTCTTGAAGCTAAATCAGTAGCACAAAGTAATTTGGTTTCACTTTTTTTATAATTTTTCATAATCTCATCTCTTTATCTCTATGATTTATCTCCATGAAGGGCAACTGCATAATATCCTTCATTAGTCATATCAACTGATAATTATTCACAACTTCTTCTAGTTTCTGCAAAAATTAAAACTTTGTCATGAATTTTTAATGAATCTAAAATATCAAATAAGGTTTGCAATTTTTCATTATTATATAAACATATAATTTCTTAATCTATATTTTTATTAACAGTAAGATTAGATCTACCAATTTATACATATATTGGCTTTTCAGAACAAAAATCAAAAGATAAATTTCTTACTGCTTTAGGCCAAGTTGCTGAGAAGAAAACAGTTTATCTATCTAATCTAGTTCGTTCAACAATAAATCTAACATCATCTTCAAAACCCATATCCAATAATCTATCAGCTTCATCTATCACAAGATAAGTCACCTTTGATAACTCTAAAATTCCTTCTTGTAAAAAATCTTTTAATCTACCAGGACAAGCCACTAAAATATTTGGGTTATTATATATTTAGCTTGCTTACTCGTTTCTATTTTATCCACCAAAAGCACAGGCTACTTTGAAATTATATGATTTAACAAATAATTCAACCTATTATGTTATCTACATAACTAATTCTCTAGTTGGTGCTAAAATCAACATTTCAGGTCCATTTATTTTATTTCTAAAATTTTCAGGATACTTCTGACAAGCTATTTAGATAAGACCTGGTAATAAATACCCAAAAGTCTTGCCTGATCCTGTTTCTGCTACTCCTATAACATCATACCCACTTAAAATCAAAGGAAATACTATTTTATAATCAATTACATTTACCAACAGATTGAATTGGAGTAGGACTTTTAAAATTTTGTTTATTTATAACAAACATAATTTATTAATGAAATTATGTACTTTCCCATGTTAGAAAAGGATGAGGATATTTTTATCCATCAAAGGCTTTTATAGCTATTTCTTTTTTCTTCAAGAATTCTATTGTTGCCTCTGTCATTTCTTAATTGAATGCCTTTTTTGGCTAAAGATAAAAAAATATAATTACATCTAAAAATTATTTTTAAAAAGGAGGCAGTCTATTATTTATCATTCCAACTACTTTTCCTTGAGTTTGTTTCCATCTTTTTTTTACCATATCCTCAACATCGAGATTATCAGGATCCAAATCATCATTTAAGGATATTGCATTTTAATGATTTGAATACATTTATATTAATAATAAAATAAACTAAAAATTGCTATATATTAATTTATATACTAACTCATAATAATTTCCTTATATCTGAAATAAAACATTTTGAGTTTATTTTTTAATGTTTGTTCAATTATTTCTACTCTAATCTTGGTAAATAAAAATCTTATTATAAAATTTAATGTAGTTTTTATTTTTATTATTAAGGTGATGATAATTATTTCCTTAATCTTGGACTACATTATCCAGTATTATTACTTTAATAACCTTGATGACTAGGATGATGTTAATGATGTAGAGGTTGTAGTTAATAAATATTACTACTATTTGGAATATTTTCTTTAAGTTAACTATTATTTTAAGAGATACTTCTCTATAAAGATTATAAATTAAGATTATTAGATAATTTATTCTTTATTTTAATTTTCTTGAATGAAGGACTATCAGAATCATTCGAAATATTATTTGATTTAGTCCTTTAAATACGAGAACTAGGACGTTTATTTAGAGTTAAACTAGCATCACTATTATCTGTTTAATATCTTGGTCTTGGTAATGTTATATCTTTATAATTTCTAGGTAAATATATAGTTCCTAATAATTTTGATCCATTAGTTAATAATGAACCAGAATCATTATACAGTTATCTTTTTTTAATTTCATCAAGATTTAATAAATCTTCACAAGATGCTCTAGTTTTAGGAGATACTTATAAGCATCTTGAAATCAAATAACTTAATTCTTTACTATATCTTTAATTTAATGGTTCATAAATTCCTCTTTAAACTTTCTTTTATAAATGATACAAATCATTTGCTAAAAATGGTGTCTATAATTAAGCCATTTCATAAATCACACAACCTAATGACCATATATCACATTTCTAATCGTAAGGTTCATCTTTCCAAACTTCAGGACTTGCATAATATGGGGTTCCTGCTTTTGTATTTGCAAGCTAGTTTGGTTTAACTATCTTTGCTACATTTAAATCACCTAATTTTATATGTTTATGATCTTAAGTTAAAAATACATTTGCACATTTTATATCTCTATGATAAATACCATTATTATGCAATTCATTTAATCCTAATAACATTTCTATTAAATAATTCCATATCAATTATTCATCAAAATAAAATCCTATACCTTTCTTTTTTGTATACTCTATTTTTTATTACAAATCACCACCTCCAGCAAATTCCAAAATCAAAAATAATGTTTCTCCTTTTATAAATGCCTCTCTATATCCAACTATATGAAAATTTGATAAACTAGCTAAAATTCTTACTTCATTTAAAGCATTTTATTTTTCTTTTATTGATAATCCTGTCATCTCAACTTTTTTCATTGCATATTCTTATCCATCAGATTTTCTTCTTACTTTATAAACTGACGAATAAGATCCTTATCCTAACTTTCTTAAAATTTCAAAATCAGCAACAGATACCTCATTCATTTCTAGTTAGAAATTTAATATTGAATTCAAAATTTTATTAACATCTATTTATTACTAACATTTAATTTTTATTAAATACAAACGTTTCCTAATCAAAAACCAATACTCTTTAAATCCATTTATTTAAAAATTATATACCAAAATCAATATTTAACATAACTTATTGATTTAGACAGAGTAATTATAATTAAAAACCTATATATTATCATTACTATTTTAAACAGCTAAATTATCTCATTACAATATTAATGATAATTTGAAATAATTCGATATTTATACGAATAAATGATGATTTTTAATGAAATTATAAATAAGAAAAGAAATTAAGCTTTCTTTAATAATTGATACTAAACACATAATATTTAATTATTATTATATGAGTAATCTTAAAAAGATACTATGAATGTTAAATCAGATAAAAAACATGTACTGTACAATGTAATTGTAATTATTGCGAAAATGGAAAAGATGAGGATTTATATAAGGAAATTTAAAGGTAGAATGATCTTGGTGTTAGTATAACGATTGAATTTTTTTATTAGTTTATGACTTAAAATTTATGTGCGTGAAATTTTAAGTTATTTATTATTGATATTTTCTAAATCATTCTAATTGAGACCATCAAATTAAATTGATTTGGCTTAACAATTTATGATGCCTCGTTTAATTTAAAATAATACTTTATATTTTATTTTTGCAGACTATGATACTGCTAATTAAAATAAGTATTTAAATAAGAATATTTAAGGGAGTAGTAAATATTTATTTTATAAATTTTCTAGAATTTTAGATTATCAAATATATAAAAGAAAAATATTAAAATTATTAATTTTACCTAATTCAAAAATTGTATAAGCATAAACTAATGGAAAAAGCTTTTCCTTTTTTATCAGATTAAAACCTTGATAGTATTCTTATATTTTCAAACAGAACCAATTAAGATTCATAAATACATAAAGTTAAAACTATACATTATACAACCTATTAAATCTGCTTTAGAAAATATTAACTAAAATTCAATTCAAGTGATTATATATCTGTTCCTCTTTTAAATATATGCTTGAAAAAATGAAATACATTTTTTTGATGAAATAATATTAGATATTTGAAATAAAGATTTTTTAATTTCAAACATCAGAAATACAATATTTTAGTACATTAATTCAATTAAAAATGTTCATAATATACTGAAAAAATTTTTAATATTTACATATATAAGAAGTGGCAATTTATTTAGACACTTTATCTAAAACTTTCCAAGCTAAATAAACTGATTATTATAATCATATAATTTATTAAGATATGAATAATCTTATTTCAAATTTGAAATCAAAAGTAAATGTAGATTACTGAAATAGCTAACTTAAAAATATTAATTTTTATCAATTGAAAAGAGATGGATAATGTTAATCAGCGACACTGATGTATATTATCTTTAATAAATTAGTAAAGATATTAAAAATATGATAATAAGAAACAAATCTTAAATCAAATATTAAAAGAAAATAATACACTTCTTAAAAAAAAGGTTTCTTATATAGAGTAAATAATAACAACCTGATCTGAATTTGAGAAATTTAGAAACTTTTATTTTTCCTAGTATAATTTTTAGATATATAATTAGTTCTGATTTAAATTACATTATTAAAAATTGAACTTTCATCATTTCTAAAAATATCAATTATTCTCAATTAGATAATAATTATAAAGTTAAATATTTACAATATATTTTATTTAAAGAATAAATTTATTGATGGAAGGTTCTCAGGTGAATTAAGACTTATAAATTTTAAAGCAAAAATCTATTGCTCTCTCAGAAAACCTTGAATAACTTTGGTTGGAATTTTACCAATAATAAGAGACACTTAAATTAATTTAATCATAAAATCAATATTTCGTCTTAAAAGAATCAAATAAATTTAAAAAAGTGATTAAATTCGTCATTCCATACTTATAAGTATAGCAAGTGTTTGAAATGAGATTATTAAACAAGGAATATTTAAAAATTATTTCTCAATAAAAACATATTATTAATGTAATGATTGATCATCAAATACAAAATAATTAGGAGAAATTATATGAGTTTAATATTATTGATAAAAATTCAAGAGAATTATTTAAGAATATTGTAATGTTAAACTTTTATGCTAAAAAGATTAAAGAGTCACGACTTCCCAATGAGTTACAAAGTGTTTTATAAGAAATTTCTGATCCAACATAAATATAAGCATATCAAATTGCAAAAAAAATTTAAAATAAAATATCATAAAAGAATACTAAATAAAAATAATTTATAGATGATTATTGTGATATAGCTTATCAACTATCTTTTTAAAGTAACACAAATATTGCTGCAGAATTTAAAATTTATCGTAAGGAAATACTGAGATAAAAGAATCTCAAAAAATTACATACATTAAGACCTTTTGTTAATAATTTATGATTATATAAGGAAATTATTCTTTTAATTAATTTTGTATCCTTCTTTATTTAAGATTTTAAGATTCAAATAAAATATAAAAATTACAAAAGAATGTATAAAACTAATTAAAAGTCTTTTCATAATTAAAATTGCTCAAATTATGTCTTATCTAAACTCCATTCTTAAAAACATTTTTTTATATTCATTTTTAAGCAAAGGTATTTAATGTTACTATTTTTTGCATCTCTATAATTACATTAAAGGTGTTTAGACTCAAGAGATCCATATAATTCTTTGAATTTTTAAAACAAATGATATTTTGTTATTTTTGGTAAAAATTACAATTTTTATATATCTTTTTTGGTAATTCCCCACTTTAAACCATTTATTGAATTAATTTTTTCTGTTCCAAAAGAATTCACATACAAATAACTAAATGATTAAAGGCTTTATTAGTTTATATCTCTATTTATTCTTTTATTTAATTCATCATTTTTCGGATGATAGGGACTATAGGGAAATAAATTCTTTTTTGTATAAATTAGTTTTGGTTTTTGAATTCGAAATGATTTGCTAATTGATTTATTATTTATTTTTAAAACATCATTTTTACTTTTTCCAGATCTTTTTCTAACATCAAATACTTATTTTAAACTAAACTTTTCCCTAAACTCTATGATTAAATTATCTATATAAATAGGATTAATATATTTATTAAGCAAAGCCCCTTAAATTCCAACTACATTCCATATCATAAGTTTATCTGTACAACAAAAACTTGGATTTTTTTATTAAATAGGTGTTTTAGAATTTGCAGGGGTGCTTCTTAATCTTTTGGGATCACAATTTGGAATATTTTCAGTTTCTTTTTAAAATTCTGAAAAAGGTCTTGCAGCACTCAATCCATATATTTGTGATTCTGGAAATAATTAAGCTTAGCCACAAGGTGGTTAAGTAACATAAAAGCAAACTTTATATTCTTTTTTTAATTAATATTTTTTTTCTTGTTTTTCAAAATATCTATCAATTTCATCAGGGTTTGAGAATATTTCATATAACCATAATTAAAATCCCCTTTTAGCAATTACTTCAGCATGGCAAGAATGTAAACAATGATTTTATTCATTCATATGATTTAATCCTACAGCTTTTGATCCTGTTCCCAAAGAACACAAAATTATATCTTACTCATTTTAAACTAATGATATAGAAGCTAAAACAGCATTTTAATTAACATTTTCCTTTTAAATGAGTTATTGATATTTTTCATGAGTTATTTATTTTAAAACACTCAAGTAATTATTCATAAAATAAAATTAAAAAAATTTATTGACTAATGTGTAATTAATTAAATAATGTATCTTTAAAATAATAGATACATACAAGTTCAATTCAATAGAAGACTTCTATTTATTAAAATATTTCTTTTCCTTAATTTAAGCTTAATTTAAGATATTATTTTGATGTTAGCTTCAAATATTAAATCTATTTAATGTTATATCTAAATAATTAATAATATTTGTAAAGATTTATTAGAATAATTTAATTCTAGATATTCCAAAATAAAAATTATTGAAATTCTTAAGAATGATATTTTATATTTTATTCAACAAAAAAGTGTGAAATTGTAAATTCTAATTGTATATCATTTTATTTTATTTATTAATGAATTGTTAAAAAAAAATATCTTAATTAACTGGAAAATATAACTATAATTTATTGGTTGAATAGCAACAATGATGAAATTATAAAGTAATTTGGAATGAGTGATTTGAAATTTGAAAATAGCTAATTTTCGAATGGGAAGAATTGATTTATAATAATTTTAATTTAATATGAATAATAAATTACTATATTTTGGATTCTGCGATGCGGTAATTAGTTTAATAGCTGGAATAGTTAATTTTATTTAGGTTAGCTGTTGTTTTAACTTTACTATAATATTCATAGCAGAACTAATTTTGATGACTGCATTTATTGTTTTGTAATATAAAAGGTTTTTGAATGAGATGATTAGAGAAATATTTTTAGGGGTTTCCTACCTTGTATGCTAAATATTATAGATTGAGTTCTTAGGATCTCTTTAATCTTCTGTATAAACTATGTTAATATATAGGAATATATTTTCTTTTTAAGTCTCAGATTATTTATATTAACAACATCATTAAAAAGAATCCCTTTTCGAATCATAATATTATCTGTAATTTATTTTTACCTTGGAATCAGATTACAATTTTATATGAATATGTTTTCATATTTAGGTTTAGCATTTGCACCTTTGATATTTATTGTTGATTAATCTACAGAAAATCTTTCTTCTTCATTAATTGATTTTTTTTAAAAAACTTTAACGAATCCAATTCTAATAATTGATGCTAAAACAAAAGAGCCTCTTTTTCATACAAATCAAATGGAATCAGAATTTAATTATACTTCTACAAATTAAGATTATTTTATACATTATCTATAATAATTTTAGAATTCATAATAAAAAACTTTAAAAAGTATTTTAGAAGAATAAAAATTCTAAATAGAGTAAAAAAATTAAGGTTAATATCTAAAATTAAAAGAAATATTGAATGAAGATTATTAATACGTTGAAACTTAATAAAGTAAAAAAATAGCTACATTGCTATAAGATGAAATAAATTAAGAAAAGTAAGACTTGATAAATATTGACAGTCCTAAATGTTAAATAGAAAATTTGAAATATCAAGGACTAAATTAATAAAATGATGATACTCCTTAACATGGAAAGAGTAAATTCCGTTTTAAAAATAATTAGAATAAATTATTTGGATTAAATGAATTGAAATAAAAGAAAATTAATATATCAATATAACACTGTATTTGGAAGAAGAAGGAAGCTTTTATGATATCTTTAAAAGATTTAGAGAATTAAAAATTATTATAAATATTATCTGAGGAGCTTTAAGAAAGCAAAAAATAAAATGATAATAAAGATTAAATATTGGCAACAGTTTTTCATGATTTTAAGACTCCAATTAATGGAATATGTACGATTGTTGAAGCTATGGAAGAGAGATACAATCTTAATGCCCCTTCTAAATATTACTTAAGAATAATTAGAAAGAATGTATATCTAATGTTATACATGATTTATGATATTTTAGATTTTGCTAGAATATAGAAAAATTAATTAAGATTGAGTATTAGTGATTTTTATTTAAATGAAGTGATTGATGAAGTAATTGAATTAGTTGCCATTTAAGCAGAATAAAAAGGAGTTGTTATACATACCCATTATGATATTCCATCATATTAAATATATAGTGATCCTAATCGAATTAAATAAATTCTTATGAATTTTATTTCTAATTCATTAAAATTTACTGAATAAGGATCAATAACAATATCTGTAGAATCTCCATAAACTGATAGAGTTAATCATATAATTCGTACTGTTTCGTCTAAGAATGTTTTCAATTAATAATAAAATTAATAAACAGTTGGATAATTGCGTAAATAATTATCTGGGAAATCAGTTAAGTCTTCTCCTGGATAAAATAGAATGGTCTATACTATATCTATATAAGATACGGGTTGTGGTATTTCAGATGTTATTAAACCTAAATTATTTAAAATGTATGCTACATATCCAAGTAATGATGTTTAAAATAAATCTGGAACTGGTATTGGATTAATGGTTTGCAAGAAATTAATTAAATTATTGGGTCCATCAGAAAAAATAGAACTTTGGAGTGAATAAAATAAAGGAACTAAAATGTCATTTTAGATTTATTCTCGATTACCTGATGATCCAAAAAGATCTCCTAATTATATAAGTGTTTTTAAATAAGAGAGTAGTTCTAAAAATTTTAATTTAGATAGTCCTTCATTAATCGATGAATAAGAATCTATGCAATAAAAATTTGTAAGATCTTCAGTTTTACGTGTTTATTCAAGACCTGTGGATAAAAATGATACTGAAGCTGGTTTTGATTTTAATCCAGAATATGAAGATGAAGGATAACAGAAATTATAAAATATTAATATTTTATAAAATTTAAGATCTCCAACTGCTAGCAGAATTAAAATTAAAGAATAAACTTTAGATGATTCATAAGAAATTATTGATCCAAGACATAGATTACACAAAATTCTACAAAATAAAACATTTTCAATTATGATTGTCGATGATCAACCATTTAATGTTTTAGCTTTAAAATTATTGTTATAAGATATTTCATCAAATGTTTCATTTTTAGAGGCTTATAATGGATAATAAGCTATTAATAAAGTAATTCTAATAACTATATTTATAGTTACAAACATTTTAAAAAAGTAAAAACATTAAATATATTTTAATGGATCTCTTTATGCCAATTTTAAATGGTTGGAAAGCAGCATCTAAAATACGAGAGATGGTATTAATATTAAATAAATTTAGATTTCTAAAAAATTAATTGAGGAGGTAAAAATAATTGCAATATCAGGTTTTGATGATGAAAGTGAATAAGAAAGATGTGAAAATGTTGGTTTTGATGCTTTTATTACTAAACCTGTTAAATTAGAGATGATTGCTGAAGTATTTGCATAATTAGAGTATACTTGAATTTGCACTTGATAATACTATTTTATAAATTTATCTTATTACTTTTCATAATTATAAATTATCTCATTTAATTAAATTATTTGAATTAAAAATAATAAATTAAATATAATCATTCTAAATATACTGGTTTTATGTGTTTTAGATTGCGTTTATTTATGATATAAATGATGTTACATTTACTAATCTAATTTTTATTATGAAATTTAAATAATATATAATTATCTTTTAGTTCGTATTTGTATTATTATAATTTTTATTAAAAGTGAATAATATAATAAAATCTATAGTCATTTTATATTTTATCTAAAATGATTATGCCTTCCTAATTTGCAGTTTCTGATCGTTAACTTTTTGATTTCAAGAAACCTTAAAATAATTCAGATTCAGAAGAAGAATAGTAATAATAATAATTACTTTTACAAAATGGTAACAAAGAAACAAAAAGATAGAAAAAGTTTTTGGATATAGAAGCTATTAAATAAGAGCTGAATAATAGACCATAAATTGATTATGAAAATACTCCTAAGATTGGTAAAAAACAATCTCGATTGATGGCTAAAAGTCTGCCCAATTTTATATATCCAACTTCTCCAATATTAATTGAACAATTATAAATGGTTAGAGCCATCAGATTAATGAAAGAGCAGATTCCCCCTGAAATTATGAATAAAGTTTTCTCTGAATTTAGGTAAATTTCAAGATAGACCATAGATATTTATATATTCCAGCAAACACTGCAGTTTATAGATAAGGAGATTAAAATAAAAAATATTACATCATTTTAGATGGAAAATGTGTAGTAATGAAACCAAAAGAGAAAATGGTTGGTTCTAAAAAGTTATAGTAAGAATTAGAAGGAAAAGCTTAAATATAATTAATGAGAAAAAATGATCCTGATCCTTATGGATTAAGAAGTGCTTTTCCAGATTATATAATACTTAAAGTCTTAATAAATGGAGAGTAATCTTTCAAATAATTATAGCGCTTTTGGAGAGGCAGCAATTAAACTTGATATTGCAAGATCTTCTACTGTATTTGCTATTGAAAATTCTCATTTGTTATTTTTGAGTGAATAAGCTTATGTTTCTCTTCTTGATCCATATTTAAGCAAGTCTTTAGATGATAAAATATTATATTTCACGCAAACTCCAATTTTCAAAGAAATTGATTTTGAATTAAATGAAATTATGGGGATACTTTTAGAATGTCATTAAATTACCTTTAAAGCATCAGAAATTCTCTATGAAGAAAATGACAAATCCAATCATATTTATTTCATAATTAATGGTCAAGTAGAATTATCAAAATAATTAAATTCTAAACATTTAGTACTTTCTTCTTATGGTGAAAATCAGCATTTTGGAGATGTAGAAGTATTTAATAAAATACCAAGATTTACAAGAGCACGAGTAATATCTCCTAGACTAATTGTTTATAAAATTAGATAAACTAAGTTTTTTGATAATTTAGGAAATATTCAAATTTATGAAAATTTTAAAATTACTACTAAACTTATACTTAAACATTGGACTCTCATATATAATACAGCTAAATCTTCAATTGTTTAAAAAGACGAAATTTATCAAGCAGCATAAGACTAATTAACTAACAGAAGAAATGATACATCAAAAAAGATTGTTAATAAAAAGATTATTGAAGTTTAAGGTGATAAACTTAGTTAAGTCAAAGTTTTTTAAAACCTTGCTGATAGCAATATTAAGGATGTTAATTCAATTGAAAATTCTAGTAATAAAACTATTATACAAAGAGTATATAGCAATGCTCTTTAATAATACTAAGCTAGATTACTTAAAAAACCTTAATAAACTCAATGTAATGATGATCATTGCATTAGAAGTCAAAAAGATAAGTATATAATTTTAACTTCATTAAAGAACATTTTTTACTGAAAGAAGTAGTCCATGTAGAAAAAATAGTTAATTAAATGTTAAACTTCCAACCATGATGTCAAATTCATCTTCAAATTCTAAATTAGATTTGAACTAGGTCTTTGAATCTATTAGTAAATTGCCTAGAATTCCAAGAGATAATCTTGTCTTATCTTTAATGTACTAATAAGCATACAAATCAGATAATCCAGAAAAAAAGGCCAAACAAATTTAATAAGTAATTTAAGCTTCATTTCGAAATGTTAGAAGAGATTTTGAATCAAAAGAGAAAGTTGTTTCATGTTGGAAATATAAATCTGCTGATTCAATTATTAAGAATTTAAAATTAAGTGATGCTAGTGAAGAAAAGAGATTGAAAGAAGATTATATGAATTTTGTCTAATCTAAAAGACTATCTTGAAAGTTATAATTTATTTAAATTATATCAATTAGAAGCAATTTATATGTAATAAAAGTTTAAAGCTATTCATGACGATATATATTCTTTTTCATGTAGAAAAGATTTTGATCTTTATGTTTGAACTTGGGTTAAACACTATATAAATATATTTTAAAATACATTCTAAGATTATTTATAACTCTGCACTTAACATTGTAAATTAGAAATCTAAGCCTTTAAATTATCCACTAATTTAATTATTCTCTCATAAATCTTGTCAGGATCAAATTTTTCATTGACATTTTCAGTTAGATACTTTCTTTATAATTAATTAGCACTAACTATAATTTTTCTTAAATAGGATTGAAGTTTTTCATTTGAAGAAATGGTTATCATTTTTTCCATATTTTATAACATTTCTAAAGGCTCAACTAAATTAGCTCTTGGTCCTCCATCCATTTTATCAGGTAAAAGAGCCTTAGATTTGCTAGTCCAATCACTATAAATTTGTAAAATTTTCTTAAACAAGTTCAAATACATTTCTTTATACTATTCATAATCTTAATCTGGTGCATCTTAATTATATGTAGTGGAATTAAAATTCATATCATATTGATTTTTTTTTATTTGTTGTTTGATTTCTAAATCTTTTTGTAAATGTTAAATTTATTTTTCAAGTTATATATTATCTAATTCTAAATCTGATACTCTTTTAGTAAGGAGCAAGTTTTAATTTTCAAAATAATCATATTTATCAATAAATTTTTCAGCTTAAAAGTTTTCAAATCTTTTTGTCATAATATTAAATTGAGGAATGAATTTTTCAATTTCTACAGTACTTCTTTTTAGTTCATCCAATTATTATTTAGAATTCTTAATTTCTTTAAGTAATTAGATATTCTTAAAATTTAAGCTTTCATTAGAACTTTATAATTCAAAAATTTTTCCTTTAGCCATTTCAAGTTAATCAATAAGTTCTTAACTAATTATAGAAAAAATAATACTTTTCTCTTGTAAATTTATCAATATATGTAAGCATTTATTGTGTAACTTATTCTAATTAAGATTTGGATTCATTTAGAACTTTTTCTTTAGCCAGATTGTTAATCATTGAATAAAGAGAGTTTTCTGCTTTTTATTTAATGTCCAAAATGGCTTTTCTTCTTGGATTCATTTTAGCTATTTCTGATGTACTTTTGACTAAATTATCAATAGTTTTTTTTGGTTAGAAGCTTTAAGTTTTAATTTAAAGTTTTTTTTTAAGACTCCTTGAAGTATGCTTATGTGTATTCAATGCTGACTTTATTTATAATTTAATTTTACAGAAACTTAAAGTTTAAATTCTTCATCAATAGGTCCAGGTTTAGTATAAATATAATTTCCAAAAGCGTCGAAAACAATTCTATGAAAGTTCTTCTTGAATTATTCATATTCATCTTGATTGATTTAAACTTCTTTTTCAAAGTAATCGTCTGGTGGATCAATTTCAGCTTATTCTTTAGTAACTCTTAAATTGCAAGACACATTTTCAGATCTGTGTTCTACTTTGACTTTTCTTTCTTATAACTTCATTAAACTTTTTGGTGTGAGACTTGTAGTAGCAGTATATTTGTTGATTTATTGTTATTGATCTTAATCATCATTTGGGATAGATATTCTAACATATTATATTAAATTACTATAGCTAAGGTCTTCTAGGACTGGTAACAGCTGTTTAAGGTCTTGTACGAGCAGAACTTAGAAAAGAGTTTTTAGGACTTGTATGAGCAGACATTTTAACAATAGTTATTAAATAATATATAGAAATTTTGAATATTGAAAGAGTAGTTTTATCTTATGTAATATTTGAATTATATACTATTTAAATAAAAAGAATTGATAATAATTTTGTTAAATCATTACATAAAATATTTAAGAGAAAGAATTTAAAAAGCAGTTGAGAATTAAAGTATTAGAATATTTATAATAAATATTATTTATAATTGTTAACAATAGATCATCTCAATTTATTTACTTTCCATTAGAAAATACAATTATCTTCACCTCCAATACTAAATAGATAATGATCTTCCATTGACCAGGCAATGTTTGTGATATGTGATGAATGTCCTTTTCCTAAAATATAACCTGATCCTTTCTTTACACAAGGATATCTAATTTCAATATAGAAAGAGAGTACCTAAATAATTTGATTTAAGAATTATCATCTCCAGTTGCTAAAAGATAATAATTGTCAGGTGGTTTTTCTTTTTCATTGTAAGTTTTATTAGATCGTACAGCTGCATTGATATCACTACCATCTTAAACTTCTGGCCAAATTCCTTAAACAGGCCATCCATAAGGTGTAGTCCAAGTTAACCATTTTTCATCTCTTAATTAATTTGCTCCATTAGGTAACTATTTTCCAGATTATAATTCCCAAAATAATAACTCATATCTAAAAGTGATTAATATATTATAAATACCCTCCACAATTACTATGAAGATGATTTCCATCTATAGAAAAATCAATATGAGTAATATAACTTGAATGTTTTTTGAGAGGTTTGTAACGTTATTTCATGTCAGGGAAACTATAAATATAAATAGAATTATCATGAGATCCGATTGCAACCCAAGATTAATCATGACTAAATTTAATATCACAAATCCATTCCTTAGCTAATCTATTCACATATTTTTATTTAAATTCTTTATCATAAATCTTAAATTAATTAATCTAAAATTACTCTAACAGTTCCATCCTTAAAACCAACACATATTGATATTCCATCTAATGATACTGCTATACATCTTCCTTTCGTATTATCTGGAAGTTCTCCTACTTCATCTTATTTAATTTCAGCTCCATTAATATCAAGATTTGTTTTTATACAATTGAGCATCTTTCTTTGACTGATTGACCAAGATCTCAAAGTACCATCATCACCACAAGTATAATATTGATCTGAATCTTAAGGATTTATGGCTAAACCCCAAACTTCATTTAAAGATCTTTTATTAGGGGAACAATGAGATTTCATTAAGATTTTAGAAACTGCAAATTTAGAATTAATATTAATTTTTGCATCTTTAGTAGATAATTCAACAATATCACCAGCATTAGTTGACACAAGAAGTGTTTTTAAATCATAACCTAATTAGATTGATTTAACTTCTAATCCTAAAGAATTTCTCATACATTCAGATAATTTAAAGGAAAGTATTTATTTATAAGTCTTAGAATCAATAATAACAATTTTAGAATCAGCTCCTCCTATAAGTACACTAATAATAAATAATATAAAATTACAAATCTTTAGACACATTAATAGCTTCTAATGATCTATTAGCTTCTAAATATTAGAAATAAGAAGTAAATTTACCACCAGTATATATTTATAAAGATCCATCAACAGCTCCTAATAAATAGTCATCATTATTAAGAGCAGCACATAAATATTTATAAGATAATGGTTTTTAAGGATAAGCTTTAGAATAAGTCAAACCTCCATGACCTAATTTCCAGAATTTTAGATGGTTAAATCCACAAGTAACAAATTCTAAATCATTTTTCCATTTTATATCTGTAACAATATCTTTACCAATTTAGTCTCTAACTAATAAAGTTCCACCGGTTGAAGATTTAGTAATAATATCAAAAACACATAATTAATGACAAGCGTCCATTCCTATAGCAGCCAATTTATCTCCTGATAAATTAAATGCTAATTGTAGAATTCCTTTAGTAAAGTATCCTTTCAATTAACAAATTATTGCTTAAGTGTTGCTTTCCCATATATAGATTTATGGATTAGCTCCTAATTGTCCAGTTGCGACTTTGAGATGATCATTTGATACATCCAAAGAAACTACATCCTCTGTATGTTAGTTGAAGAATTTTTATGAACTTGAATTTGTGTTTGCATTAGGATTTGGATCTAAAACAATAGCTAATGCTGCTGCATTATAAACTATTTATCCTCCCTTTAAATATTTTACATTGTTTCTACAATCTCTACTACGATATCCATGAACAAATTCTAATGTAAGTTCTACAAGAGGTTATTTATTTTAATTTAATGGATCTTTATAATAATTTGAAGGTTCTTTAATTGCTCCCATCCAAGGTCTTATAATAGTGAATTCATCTCCTTTATCATTTTAATCATTATAATTTTATTGATCTTCATTTCTTTCTAATTAATTGTCTCTTCTTCTCACTTTCCCATATTTATCAGATCCAAATCTTCTTGTTTTCTCCTATGGAATTGCTAAAGATACTAAATCATCTATGTCCTCATCCAATTTCCCATAAGCATTTTCTTCTTATAACATTAACTATTATTATTATTTTGACCAATCTGTTCTCCAAATAAATATTCCTCTATCCATACCACTAGTTGATATTAATTTACTATCATCAAATGAGAATCTCATTCTTGTGATTGCATTTGCATGT
The DNA here is from genome assembly GCA_905182985.1 of Paramecium sonneborni. NCBI lineage: Eukaryota > Ciliophora > Oligohymenophorea > Peniculida > Parameciidae > Paramecium > Paramecium sonneborni. The sequence continues at coordinate 133,554 of CAJJDN010000031.1, read as the reverse complement.
CCAGGATATTCCTTATGAATCTAATTAAATTAACAAACAGCAGGATATTAATATAGATTTATAATACCATTATATTCACCAGTTGCTAATATTTACTTTTGATTATCAACGCATACTGCTGTAACTGAATATTCATCCTTCTTATATATACCTTACACATTGAATCCAAATAAACATGTCCAAGAAAACCAATCTAATTCTTTTACTTAAGGTCCTGGAACATCTTTTAAAGATTAAACATTTGCAAATTTTAATTCATAAGTTGATGAATTTACTACTATATGCATTGAATCTACTGCCCAATCTAATTTTATTAAACTACTATTTAGTGAAATATTTATTGAACTTTGTTTATTAAATTTACCTCCTTCAATTTCCCAAACTTCTACTTATGATTAAGTACCATGAGCACCAAATGCTATTTTAGTACTATCAGGTGAAAACTTTATATCCTCTATCCAAAATGTTTTACCTTAAGCACCTTACTTCAAACTACCTGCTTTTGAATTCTTTTTATCTAAAATATTCATATTTGTTGGTTCTACCAAATAAATACATCCACGTACATCTCCAACTACTATGTATTTTCCATCTGAACTCCAATCCACTGCTCTAATATCATTTTCAAATGGAGTTGAACATTTTACTAATGTATATTAATTAATATCCCATTAACGAAGAACACTATCCCCTCCACATGTTACAATTGTTTATGAATTTCTACTTGCTGCTATTCCCCATACCTCTCCTCCATAGTGACAATCAAGTAGTAATTTTAAATTTTGTAAATTTTTTAATGGAGCATGATATATCTAAGCTTATTTAGTTGCTATGATTATATTATCATTCTTTATATCCATTGATATTATACCAACTAATTTTGGTTAATGAAGTGCTTCAGTAATATCTATTATGGTAGCCACATTATTTAAATTATTTCCATTCATTTCCCATAATTTTATTTATCCATCTAAACCACTACTATACAATTATGTTTTCCCAACTGCAATTAATGAAGTAACCTTTGATCTATGTGCCTAATAATTTTTGATGTTTTTATTTTCTTTCCATAAAAATATATTTCCATTATCTGATCCAGTAATTTCATATGATTCTTTAAATGCAACACAACAGCATAACATTGGTTCAAATTGATTACTATTTAAAATACCTGGATAACATTTAACATTTCTGCCATTCATTTAATAGAATGTTACACTCCTTTATCCACAAGACATAAATTCATTTGGTGATTTACTACATATACCATAAATATTAGATCTCATAGTCTTAACAGTGATAATCAATGATCCAATTTACCAATCATGAATTGCTATAGAATATTCTGAAGAAAAAGATAATAAGAAAACTCCATCATATGAAAATTCTAAACAATAAATCATCTTTGTATGAAAATCATTTAACATTGATAAAACCTTCTTTGACTCAGCTTCCCAAACAAATATTGCAGTTAATTATTTTTCATTCAAAGCAAATGCTTTTGTTCCTGTTGCCACAATCCTTCCTCTAGGATGAATTGCAATACAAGATATTTCATCCTAATGATATCTAAAATAAGTTTAACCACAGTATTATTATCCTATAGGAATGTTAGGATCCATAATAATTCCAATAGCTCCACATGAAAATGCTATTTTGCCACTCTCTAATAATTTAACACCATTTAGATAATCTTAACCCAACTAATCTGTTTTCATTCCCAAAACATAATCCAGTGCTAAATTACCCTAAGGTAACACATTATATTTCTTCTCATCAAATTTAAAATTTGTTGGCTAAGTAGCTTTAACAAAAGCCTAATATTATTTCTACCCTTCTTATTTGTTCTCTTCTTCATTTAAGTTTAGTCTATAATAATCCTTAGAAATCTAAACATCCTGAATAGATTCACATGCTTGATCTTACTCTATCTAAGCATCCTTATCATGTGACACTTTCCATTACATAATAGATTTATCAGCTCCTCCCAAAGATATTATATATTCATCATCAGCTGAAAATCTAATATTAGTAACATGAGCTGCATGACCCACATATCTTTAATATCCTTGACCTGGCTATGAAGCTGGATATCTGAATATCTTTATTCCAGAATAATCATCAGCTGTAACTAATATATCTCCTTTATTAGATCTATCTACTGCATTGATATCGCATCCAGCTGATAATGCTGGCCATACTCCCAATACATGCCATCCATAAATTGCTGTGTATGTAGCCCATTTCTCATCTTTATATTTTTAAGCTCCATCAGGTTATACTTTTTAATTATTTTCTCCTCCTAATTCATAATAAAGAACTTATTAACTCCAATCATTAATCTATAATACTCTGCATGTAGATGAAAAATCAATGCTAATAACTCTAGCTGGTGAACCACGTAAAACATTTGTCTTTTTAAAATGATTCTTAATAGAATAAATGATGACATCACAGCTAGGTGCATCATGACCAACAGCTAGTTATTCTGTATCAGGAGAGAATTTAAGACATGAAACTTCAGCATCTCTATCTTTGAAATTAAAAGTTGGCATCAATGTTTTAGGATCAATAATAAGTACAGTTCCATTAGTACTTCCAACAGCTAAATATTTATAATCTTTGCTAATATGTATAGCACTACTGGGATAATCTAATCTCATACAACTTGACATTTTTTTATCTTTAATCAACCAAGAAGCTAAGATATTATCTTCTCCAATTGTATAAAAGGTTGGAAATTTAGGATGCATAGCCAACCCTCTTAAAACTCCTTAAGAATGTCCTCTCATCAAAATCTTACTTTTTGGTCCTTATATTTCTACCATATCAGAACCCCTTGTTCCAAAGACTAGATGCGTAGATTTATCCTAATCATTAGGTCCAATAGTAACACTTTAAACTTTGAAATTGAATATTTTTAAGTTCAAGTTTAGAACATTAAATTTTTCTTTTGCTTTCATATTTATATCCCATACAATGATAGTTCCATCCTTACTACCAGATACAACACCTCCTTCTTAATTCTTTTTAGTATGAATAGCTAAGACAGCACTTTTATGAGCATCAACAGCTGTAGTAGCTCTATTGCTTTTCCAAACCAATAACTATCCTCTATAAGTTCCTGTTATAACATTATTATCACATAATGCTATGCATAAGACAGAAGAGAAAGGACATGTTTTTGTATCCCAAATTCCTAGATTTAATTTAACTTAGCCTTGATCATAACTGCAAAAGAAAACTTCATTCTTACATGCTAAAATCAAGTACTTATCAACTTTATCAAATTTAATATCAAATACAAAAGATCTTGGACCTTTACCTGTAGCTATTAATGTTTGATTTGCATCTCCTTTTAGTCTTGCATCCATTCCTTTATCTACATCATAAACAACCAATGTATGATCTTCTTCCATACTGACTGCAGCTAATTTCTTACCATCAGTTGAAAATGCTAAGCATTATACACCTTAACGTAAGATTCCTTTAAAAGCTGCTTTAGATGGTTCCATTTGATCTTTGATTTCCCAAATATAAATTGGAGGTATTTATCCAGCTTAACCAGTTGCTACATATCTATCATAAACATCTATGCATGTAATATCATCTGTATGTTCAAAAAAGAATTTCTATTAATTTGTTTAAGGATTATAGACAACTCCTACTGCTGCAGTAAAATAAACTAAATCTTAATTTACAAATTTAATATTATTTCTAGAATCGAAACTCCTAAATCCATATATATAATCTAATTCCATAAAAGTACTTGGTGGATTGATATCACCTTTTCCTGGTTTCCAAGCTGAAGGTTATCCATTTTTTACTTAATTTTTCCAAACTTCTTTGTTCGGTACTTTGACTGTTTTCAAATTTTAATCATATTAGAATTACCCATTATCTTCCTCAAGATTACTTTCAATTCCAATCTTTCTCATTTCTCTCTTCTAATCATAAGCCAACAATTTCCTTTATGTTTCACTCTCTAAATCAGAATCTGGACATGGTATATCTCCTTGTTATGCTCCTCCAAAATCAGATCTCAAATCTTCTAAGGAACACAATCCATAAGATAAAAGCATTTTAAGTACATCTTAATCTTTTGATAAAAGACTATAAAAATAATTAAAAAATAAAACAAACCTTTAAAACTCAGATAAAGATATAGAGGCATCCTTATTTGTATCATATTTTCTTAATAATTCATCTGAGATTCTTTCTGCTTCTTAAATTGTACATTCTCCCTTCTATGACATTGCTCCTAAGGCTGTCAAAGTTGTTTTTATTAAAATGACCAATTCATTTCTTGTTATTGTTTTGTTATGATCAAAATCATATAATGAAAATATAATATTTGCTTTATCCTTTAAGATTATGATTTTATGAATACCTTTAAGGTTGCTTAGCTCAAAAGACTCAAAGCACATACAAATTCATGACTGTCAATTCGACCATCATTACTAATGTCGAAGAATTAAAACACTTTGTCTACCTCAGTCTCTTTCAATTTCATCAATTGAATAAAGCCATTTCTATCAATAGTCAGATCCTCATCTGCCATCAATTCAAATTTCTCTCTAAAATACAATTTGTAAATCAAGATTACTTTATCAATTTAACTTAACCAGGTGACATATTCATGAATCTTTTCATTTATTCCAGGTCTCCTGGACTTCCATTAGAAATTTCATTACCCATCAGTTATTATTTATTATTTATATATATTTATATTCATTTATCCATGTAACTTCTACAAATATATATTTAAACACAATACATTACTACTCAAAGATTGCACTTCTATTAATTAGAAGTACTTCTCTCAATTAAATTATTTTTTGTAATCCAAATTTCATTATTAATATTTACAGCAGTAAATCAGTAATTTATTTAAATATAATACATGAAGTAAGATTACCCAGAAAACAAATATCAAGCTCTTTATCTAAAATATCAACCTACAAATTCAAACAATTATCGCCATCAACTTATTTGGTCACCTTAAACTGAGAATATGAACAGTGCATTAATTTTGTCTCAGAGAATATTCAAAGAGCATAAGTAAAGTATTGATTGGATCTATTGAACCTTTAGATAAGTTTTCAGTTAGAAAGGTTTCTATCATACAACCAAAACAATAATAATATAAAGAAGTAGATTATAAAAAGCAGAAGACAACCATCAATGAAACTAAAAGATTTCATATGTATAGCAATTCAAAAAACAGTAAGATTAAACAATTAAATTCTACTGCTAACAATTCTTTCTATTCTAAAAAAAGTGTAGAAAAACAATAATAATCATCTCCGGTCAAACCTAAGACTGCTATAACTAGAGCTAAATAAATGTTACCTTAATAAATTTCTATTGTTCCTATGGACATTCCATTGGTGTCTGCATAAAGTTGGTGTATCATTAATGGAAAGAATGGTTAATTAATTAATGGTCATAATCAATATAAAAGCAGACAAATGGCTTCAATCACTAAAATAATGACTTGTTGGTTAGCACTCAAACTCACGTAGTAATTTAATTTAGACCTTGATAATACATATTTCACAGTACCTGAAAAAGTAGTTCATAGCATAAATATAGGCAGAAAGGATTGGAGGAACATCAGCTCAACTCTCAAGTGATGATAAACTCAGCATTAGAGATCTGCTCTATGGTCTAATGTTACCATCTGGCAATGATGCTGCTATCACCCTATAATATAATTTTGAACTTAAGAAAAGTTGTGACTTTATTTTACAAATGAATCAAAATGCCTTAGATATTGGAATGGAATCTACATCCTATGCTAATCCTCATGGTATTTTATTATTTAACAAAAAAGGCTTGTATCATGAAACTAATTATTCTTCTGCTTATGACATTGGTATCTTGACTTATCATGCTATGTAAAATCTACAATTTGCAAGCATTGTCAAAACAAAAATCTATTACAGTGAAATAGAAGATAAATTTGGTGAATCTAAAGAAATTTTTTGGGAAAATACAAATAAAATGTTATACTAAGGATTTAGAGGAGTTAAGACTGGTATAACTAAAGAAGCTGGTCCATGCGTTGTTGAATACTATGAAGACAATTAAAATTCTTTAATTATTGTACTTTTAAATTGTAGATCAGTTGATCATAGATGGTAGGATGCCTTCAAATTATTAGATTGGGCTAGATCATGAAATCAATTAGAATGATATACAATTAATTTTATATTGTTTACATGGTTTAATTTTGTTCAACTTTATTATCCTTTGAATCCACTTGGAGCTAATTATGTATCATGAATAATTTCTCTGTGAGTAGTCCATACTGATAAAATTGCTTCAGGTGTACCAATACCTGCTCCTCTTGGATCACCACATGGNTACATGAAGTAAGATTACCCAGAAAACAAATATCAAGCTCTTTATCTAAAATATCAACCTACAAATTCAAACAATTATCGCCATCAACTTATTTGGTCACCTTAAACTGAGAATATGAACAGTGCATTAATTTTGTCTCAGAGAATATTCAAAGAGCATAAGTAAAGTATTGATTGGATCTATTGAACCTTTAGATAAGTTTTCAGTTAGAAAGGTTTCTATCATACAACCAAAACAATAATAATATAAAGAAGTAGATTATAAAAAGCAGAAGACAACCATCAATGAAACTAAAAGATTTCATATGTATAGCAATTCAAAAAACAGTAAGATTAAACAATTAAATTCTACTGCTAACAATTCTTTCTATTCTAAAAAAAGTGTAGAAAAACAATAATAATCATCTCCGGTCAAACCTAAGACTGCTATAACTAGAGCTAAATAAATGTTACCTTAATAAATTTCTATTGTTCCTATGGACATTCCATTGGTGTCTGCATAAAGTTGGTGTATCATTAATGGAAAGAATGGTTAATTAATTAATGGTCATAATCAATATAAAAGCAGACAAATGGCTTCAATCACTAAAATAATGACTTGTTGGTTAGCACTCAAACTCACGTAGTAATTTAATTTAGACCTTGATAATACATATTTCACAGTACCTGAAAAAGTAGTTCATAGCATAAATATAGGCAGAAAGGATTGGAGGAACATCAGCTCAACTCTCAAGTGATGATAAACTCAGCATTAGAGATCTGCTCTATGGTCTAATGTTACCATCTGGCAATGATGCTGCTATCACCCTATAATATAATTTTGAACTTAAGAAAAGTTGTGACTTTATTTTACAAATGAATCAAAATGCCTTAGATATTGGAATGGAATCTACATCCTATGCTAATCCTCATGGTATTTTATTATTTAACAAAAAAGGCTTGTATCATGAAACTAATTATTCTTCTGCTTATGACATTGGTATCTTGACTTATCATGCTATGTAAAATCTACAATTTGCAAGCATTGTCAAAACAAAAATCTATTACAGTGAAATAGAAGATAAATTTGGTGAATCTAAAGAAATTTTTTGGGAAAATACAAATAAAATGTTATACTAAGGATTTAGAGGAGTTAAGACTGGTATAACTAAAGAAGCTGGTCCATGCGTTGTTGAATACTATGAAGACAATTAAAATTCTTTAATTATTGTACTTTTAAATTGTAGATCAGTTGATCATAGATGGTAGGATGCCTTCAAATTATTAGATTGGGCTAGATCATGAAATCAATTAGAATGATATACAATTAATTTTATATTGTTTACATGGTTTAATTTTGTTCAACTTTATTATCCTTTGAATCCACTTGGAGCTAATTATGTATCATGAATAATTTCTCTGTGAGTAGTCCATACTGATAAAATTGCTTCAGGTGTACCAATACCTGCTCCTCTTGGATCACCACATGGTCCAAACCAATGATTTTAAGGAGCACCTGTAGTTCTTGCTCTTATACCACTAAAAATATTATCATCTCTATTTACCTATATGTTACTCCATTTGTTGTATTTGATTAAACATATCTTAAGAAATTTACATCATTACTCACTATACCAGCTGTTAAATGATTCTCAAACTAATTTATAATTTTTAAAACATCATCTATTTAATTTGAAGAATATGTTGTAACAATCTAAAATGGTCCAAATAATTCTTTTGTCACCTATTTATTATTCAATATTT
>CAJJDN010000031.1:94507-124634 GCA_905182985.1 Paramecium sonneborni | reverse complement strand
ATTGTACTTTTAAATTGTAGATCAGTTGATCATAGATGGTAGGATGCCTTCAAATTATTAGATTGGGCTAGATCATGAAATCAATTAGAATGATATACAATTAATTTTATATTGTTTACATGGTTTAATTTTGTTCAACTTTATTATCCTTTGAATCCACTTGGAGCTAATTATGTATCATGAATAATTTCTCTGTGAGTAGTCCATACTGATAAAATTGCTTCAGGTGTACCAATACCTGCTCCTCTTGGATCACCACATGGTCCAAACCAATGATTTTAAGGAGCACCTGTAGTTCTTGCTCTTATACCACTAAAAATATTATCATCTCTATTTACCTATATGTTACTCCATTTGTTGTATTTGATTAAACATATCTTAAGAAATTTACATCATTACTCACTATACCAGCTGTTAAATGATTCTCAAACTAATTTATAATTTTTAAAACATCATCTATTTAATTTGAAGAATATGTTGTAACAATCTAAAATGGTCCAAATAATTCTTTTGTCACCTATTTATTATTCAATATTTCATTTAATGGGACATAAACAGCTGTTGCCTCATATGCACCATAAACTGATGGAATTTAATGATTTTTTAATTCTTAACCACCAAACAATATTTTAGTTCCAGGAATTTCTAATATAGATTTAATATGCTATTCTATTTTAGAATTATTCCAAGTTATTATTGGACCTAAACTTAGATCATTTAAATTTCTCGTACTAGCTAATTGCTGAATTTTATCTAAAAACTTTGCTTAAACCCAATTCTCATGAACAAATAGAATACTTTATGCTGAACATTTCTAACCTGTACTTCCATAAGCATCTTAATCAGATTACCAAGCAACATAATTTTAAGTATCTACATCTGGTACATCTGGACCAAGTATTTTCCAATCAAATCCAGCATCTTCAATTCTTATCTTTCCATTCAATACTTTTGTTAAATGTTCAGCAATAATAGATGATCCTGTAAATTATGTCATACGGAAATTTCCCTTTTTTAAAATATATTCAGTTTGTTTTCCATCTGCAAATAACATATCTATATCTTTTTCTGGTAAACCACAATGTAATGCCAATCTTAACATTTATTCCATTACTACATTTACTCTATTATCTCCTTTGAAGAATACTTTATTTCCTGTCATCAATGCACCAAATATTTATAAACTTGGTATTTCTAGTGGAAAATTAAATGGAGCTATTATTGCACAAGATCCATAAGGCCATCTATATCCTGTTGATTATTATCCATCACGATCTCCTGCTACATTAAATGATCTTGTTAAAAAACGAGGTTAATCACCACTAAAATTTTAAAAAAATCTTTCTGTCACTACTACTTCTCCTGATGCTTATGCATAATGTTTTGGCACAACTCTTTAAATCAATTTCACAAAAAAATCATGAACTTCTTTTTTTTTTAATTCTGCTGCTATTTTATGACACACTTCTCCATAAACTTAATACCTTTATGGATTTTTTAATGGATTATGCAATCCACTAATTGGACAATCTTTTGCTGATTTTATATATTCCTATAGTAAGTCTTTATCTTAACTATCTGGAACTTAAATAAATGGCTCACCATTAAGAGGATCTATTATTTATTCATACTTATCAGAATTAATCCATTTTCCACCCAAAAAATTTTATACCTTATAAGAATTTCTAGATGATCTAATTTATTATATGACTTTTTTTACAATTAATATGGGTCTAGAGTAAAATATGATGGAATTGAAGAAAAAGATGCGATATTTCTAAATTTTTGCATTTTATTTATTATTTATTTGTGTCATCAAATCGAGATAAACAGAGAATTGCTTACATAATATAAAATATATAATTATAATATGAAGTATCATCTTATTTTAGTAACATTTGAGTGTAATTTCCGAAAATTGATATTGGGTTTTACTGATCCTTTTGGACTAAAAAATGGTTTAGATTACACATTTTTTGTCTCTGGATTTCCTCTACTACTTTGTATTTATAATTGCTATGATTATAAAATTTTTGTTGATTCCATCATCACATCAATAGGTTTTGGTTATTTCTTTTTATACTAAGCAAACTAACTTTAATTATTGCCTTTTTAAACATTCTCTTAATTTATTATATTCTTTAAAACAGGTTTATTCTGATTTTAATTTTATTAAACATAAGGTTAAATTCTTTGATTTAAAAAATTCTAATAATTGACTGATTAATAATGTTGCATTAATATATTTCTTATATTTGACTCTTTCTGAATTCTTGTGCTAGACAGCCTAGTCGATCCTGATAAATTTGAATTTTTATTAAAAGACACAATTTAATTAAACTGTTTTATTTTTACATTCTCATCAAAAGCTGATTACTTTTGATGCTATTCCATTTCTAATAGAAATTAAGTACTCTTCTACTATTTATTAAAAATATTATATTCTTTTAACATATCAACAAATTACATTGTTGTAGGTTTCGAATCATTCAAATCTTTCAAAATGGGATCATAGCTAATCAATTTCATCTTTAGAAATTAATTTACTAAATTAAATTTATTAGTAGAATATTGAGTCTATTATTTTTATTATAGAATTCTTTATCTTAACTTTCTTTTTTTTGTATAATTCTTATCAACTAAAAGATCTAAACTTATAGGTTCTAAAAAATATCTCGGAGCATTCAAATATTATTGATTTATAAATATTAGTTTCTTTAATTTATTTTTTACTTCCTTATCATGATATTTACTCAAATACTCTTTACATTCAAAGTATTCTTTATCATAAATGTGAATAATTGATGGTTTACCTTAGTTCATAATTATCATATTAAGATTATTAGTATAGTAGTAATTTTGAGCATAGGAATATTTATTATACAAAGATGCATGCATAGCTTTAAGTATAACTTATGAGGAAGAATTTGGCTTAATAGGTTTCTTATTATATTCTGGATTGTAGGAAGTACCTTATTGAAAGAGTAGTATCATAAAAAAATTAATGTGTTTTTCACCAATTACTTTAGTTCATTTTTATATAATAAAATTATACTTAAAATTCAATTCTAAATATATAATTAATTTTCAGATTTTACCTTGAAAATTTAAATTCTCATGATCTAAATAAATCTTCATTTTGTTTGTTAAGTGTCATCTAATGAATAGAATCCTGAATTTCAATTTAATTTTGTTCATCTAATTTAAATCTTTATGAATTTTAAGCATTTCCATCATAAGAATTATTAGTGTTCTCTTTATCTTCTAAGTAATATTAATTATTTTGTTTACATACTTTAAGAAACAAATATAGAACTTAAAAAATCTGATTAGCTCTTCTTAGATCCTCTTAAATTATTTTTTGTCAATTATTATTAAATCTGTTAAAATGATTATTCGTTTAGAAATTATTGATTTTAATTTTGATATTTCTTCACTTAAAAAGTTAGCAAATTATCTGATTAAATTATTATATTGCTACTAAAATTTTAAATTTAAGCAAATTCTTATTTATTGTTTTGAGTTAAATTGATTTAAGGATTAACATTTTATTAAGATTTCTCATCAAACTATGGTTCCCTAAGATATGAATTATTTAATTCAGTATTAATAATTTACTTCTTTTCATCTTATATATTGCTACTCACTTTTTCATTTAAATCATTATTAACCTCCTTGTTTTCATTTTATTATTCTACATGTAAAGTATTTTAGAGATTCTCATTCATGTTTTCTTTATCTTCATATTTGGTTAATTTTTCTTCAGGATTAGCTTTTTGAGTCTAACCAATTTTTGGTAATCCAGATTTAATATCAGATTTTTATTAGTCATTTGCATATATTAATATGTCTTTGCTTAAATAGATTTTAGATTAAGAGGTTTCAGAGGTTAAATTCAAATCAATTGATATTTCTTATGGTTCTGCAGGTATTGATTTATCAAATTTTTCATCTAATGTATTTTCCTAATTACCTACCGAAAAATCACTTTATTAAAAATTTTCTTCAGATTTTATTTAATAATCTTAATTGTCTTATTTATAATCATCATTTTGTTCATATAATTTTTGATATGTTTCAACTATCATTTCTTCTGTATTTTCAAATTGTTCAATATTTCCTTCATCATAATTTACTTCTGAAGAAATAATTAGTTCTTAACCTTCATAAGGTCGAAATTAAGTTTAATCATTAATTTCTTATTCATTATTTATGAAATTTTAATCATTTTCATTTTGAGTAACCATTTCTTGTAATTAATTTTCATGAATTTAAAGTTGTTTATTTATCTAAATTATTTATTATTCTTCATTTTATTCTGAATCGCGTATGAATTTTTCTTTTTCTTCTATGTCTTTTAATTAATTTTCATCTTCTTATTTAATAATTTTTAACTATTTTAAATACTCTTCTTCTTATTGTAATTTATTTTATAGATTCTACTACAATACAGAAGATTTTTCATCATTTTGAATATCTTTTAAGTAATCATCTGTTTCAACGTTATTTTAAATAATGTAACCTTAATGTAAGGAATCCTAAGTTTTTTGTTGTTAATAATCTTTGCTCGAACCTTAATTATCATAATCATTTAGATTATTTTAGGAAGTATTTTAAGGATTTGATAAACTTTCCTACTCTTAATTTTTATTACTTAATTCTTCTATATCTTAATTATTCATTTGATTTTGATTAATATTATCATCATATTCTTTCAAGGGTAATTTTTATTTTAAATATTGATTTTAAGAAGAGTCTATTGTTTAATTAATAGTATTAGAAGTGGAATTATCATAATTTAATTAATCATCCTTTTTGCTTAAGCTATTAATTATATCCTCCTAATTATTAGATAGATTAATATCTAAAGGTGAATCGCTGATATAACCTGTTTCATTACTAAAAGTTTTTTAGTTTTCAGTAATATTCTGAACTGCTTCTTATATTTTAGATTCCTCTCTATTTTAATAATTATCTTCTCCTTAATTAATTTATGGATTAACATTACTAAATTTTTCCTAAGAAATTTAGGTAACCTCTTCTTCTGGATTTACAATATCATATACTTCATAATCTTCGCTTATTAATAATTATGATTATTATAAATCTTTGGATTATATATCTTATAAATTTTGATATTCATTAGCATTTAATATTTCTGAAACATTCTATTCTAAAGCATTGGATGAAACATTCTTAATATTTGTTTACATCAACATATTAAAATCTTCTAATTCTTAATTATTATTTTGAATCATTTGAGTTTGCAAATCTACTAAAGTTTAATCATATTTGTTTAGTTATTTTTGTTTGATTAAAGAAATTTAATTATTTTATTCAATTCCAAAATCATAGTCGACATCTTAATATTTATTTGATAGATTTTAAGTAGTAAATCTATAATTAGATTGAATGATACCCTGCGTTATTAATTAATAACACACAAAACAAAATGACATATTTGGAAATATTCATTAGGCGTTTTATGTTTATATTTTTTTAATTTGTAACAAATATAATAATATTAAATATATCAAAGCAAATTCCTTACTTTTCATTGATTTCCTATTGAAATTTTCCTATGAATCATAAATTATTCCAAAAACTAAATACCCAATATTTTTACACTTTTCTTCATTTTATAAATCTTCTATATCACTTATTATTGTTATTGATACTAAATGTAATTGAAGGATTTATAACAAGCAAAATATTCCTTTTAAAGAGAGTAAATCAAATAATCTTTTCTTTTTCTTTTAATAGTTTTGAAAATCAGGTTAAGTGCAAATACTAAAAAGTATGAAATTGCTCTTTGAATATTATAAAAAACAATATTTAAGTCAAGATATCATTTTAAATAAAAATAAATCTCAAATCTTTTCATTGTTAAGTTCTTGATAATGTTTTTTGGATTCTGAATGTATTTTTGTTTTGTTTTTTAAAGCATGTTTTATAACTCAAAGGTTTAAAAAGTCATTTTCAACACAATTTAAGGAAGTATACTAGTTTTATGAACAAAGAAGTTTTAACTATTTTTGATAACAAGTTTATAATCTCTTCATAATCATATTTAAAAATGATTTTTTTTTAATGGAGATTTGTTCAATTTGTTAGAGTTTCTAGTTTCTTCTGATAAGTTGTCCATCTTATTATTTTTGAATCTTTTCAAAATTTGTTTAAAGAGCTATAGTTCATAAATAATGTATATTTGTTTATTTCTTTTTTTATGTAATTTATCAATCACATTCAGAATCATCTTCTGCTAAAAAGTCGTTTATTGAATTTTCCTCATCCTCATAATCTTCATCATCTTCTTCAACATCATTCTTAATATTAATATCTTCTACATCATCACTAAAATCTACACTTTCTATATTTTTTCTTTTATTTTTTGACTATGCTACTTTTCTAATTTTTTGTTTGATTGGTTTTGGTTCTTTTGGTGGTTTTGGTTCTTTTGGGGGTTTAGGTACTTTTGGAGCTTTAGGTGGTTTCGGTTCTTTAGGAGGTTTTGGTTATTTAGGTGGTTTAGGTTCTTTTGGGGGTTTTGGTTCTTTAGGAGGTTTAGGTTCTTTAGGTGGTTTCGGTTCTTTTGGAGTCTTCTTTGATTTAGCTTCTGTTTCTTTTTGAATAGGATTAGGATTATTCGGATCAGCATTTGCTTCTTATTCTGCCTTTTTTGCAGCTTATTCAGCTTGCTTCTCAGCTTTTAATCTTTGTCTTTCAGTTCTATCGATTTCTTCTTGTTATTACTCAAGAATTCTATCATTCATGAATTTAAAATCTTTCCAAAGTGATTAAAAATTTTAATCAAATTATTATACAAGTTTTTTACTTTTTATTAAAAGAAGGTTTTCTTTATTTGTTGTAACTGCAGACTTTGTCCAGTTAAAGGAACCAGTAGCCATATATTCTGTATCAATTACTAAATATTTATGATGCATTAAGCTAACAGTTGAATTGTCTAATTTGATTTCAGCCTGTGAAAAAAATAAATGTAATTATTTACTTAACCTTTGCCTTCTTCTAATATTTAATCCAAAATAGCTTTTTATGAAGGTATCTTAGTCTAAGCATCATCTGTAATAACTTAAATTTTTAAATTTGGATTCTCCTTCATCATCTACGACATTTTACCCACAATATTTTTATTGGTGAATGTGTATACACATATACGGATATATTGTTTAGCTTGGGAGAGAAATTGAATGAGTTTTTATTCATTTTCTTTAGATGGAAAGAATAAAGGATCAATCGTTACTTATTCAGATCTTTCTTCTTCCATAAATAATATTAAAATTATTCAAAGAGTGTTAATTAATTATAGTAATTTTTATTTCCATTATTGTTTTTCTTCCTCACTCACTTTTGCCAAAGACATTTCGAAACATTCAAATTACAATTTGATGTGTTATTCACTTTCGAATTGGCTAGTGTCAAGGTCATCATTGTTGAATATTTACTAATTTGGATTTTAAATTGTATTTTAATCTTCCAAAGAATGAAAATGATCACTTATGGAATGAGTCGATGCTTATTTGATTTAACTTTATTTTTCTGTTTGATCCATTTTATTTCTATGAATCTTAATAAAATATAATATGATAAAATACTTCAATGGCAAATTATTCATGAAGAGTTAAAAATTATTTTAAATTATCCTCAAACTCTTATAATATTTTTACAAGTTCTTATGAATGAACAACTTGATCATTTTACTTTAAAGTGAATTGAATTTTCTTCAATATTTCAATAAGTGTTTGCCCTCGTGTATGAAACTAAAATTATTTATATATTATACTCCATCACATTAACAACGAGGACTCTAAGTGGATGATAAAAAACCACCTACAGAAGACACATTTGTTTATTTATTGCCAAATGAATCTCGGTCTAAAATAATTTACATCATTTACTAGAGTTGCTGTCTTTTATTTTTTAATGTGATTCAATTTTACCACTTTTTTAACGTTCATCTACATTAGCTTGAATTACTTAAAGTTGAAAATCTTTTTAAGAAAGTTAAAGTTCTAAAATTTTAGATGCATATTTGCAATACTTAAAGTATTTTGATCTTTTTCAGATTATCGTAGAGTTTCTAAGGTTTACTCTAATAATTGTTTGTATTATTTGATTTCGATCTCAAGAGATTTATTACTTTGATAAAGTTTCTAAATTTTAGATAACGAATTACTTGATTATCAGATTAGAGGTTTGGAATTATTTAAGTGTTATAGACTTATTTAGGTGAACCTTCAATGGATTGACTAGAATGAATAATTTCAACATCATCATCATCTGACATTGTTGTACTAATTTAAAATATTATATATTTTTTACTTTGAGAATAAAATATATAAATATAAATATGTATATTTAAACACAATCATTAGTGGATTTTAATTAATCAATTATTAACATAAATTAGAAACTAAATGATGTTGTTATTCGAATGAAAAATATATAAAAGATTTTTTGTTTTATTTATCAATACAATCTCCCCGAATGAACAAATAAAACGATGATGATTATTTGCCTTCATTGCTTAAAGAATTTTAGGGAACCGAAAATGCAGAGGGACAGTCATCTGAATAGCAGAAAGCTAAGTAAGAGTTAAAAATGAAATGCAAGATTGGGGAAATTAGGCCTGATGACTCCAATGAGTAATACTTTAACAACTGACTTTGAGTAAATGACATTAGACACATCACCTAAAGAAAGCCTGATTATTCAAAACAATTAACTCAACGTTGACACTATTGATGAATAAGAAGAGAATATCCATAAATTATAAGTACAAGGAACACATAATGCTTAGAAACATTAAAGTTTCAAGCTACCTAAAGAATAAAAGAGAAAATCTCCAAAACATAAAACATGTTAACCGCAACTGACTGAACCTCCTAGTCAAGAAGTAGATGAAAATCAAGATGCTATCTTAGAGATGCAATCCCCTAGCTCTAATGATACTCCTTAACTAAATGCTCAAACTTTATAATTAATCAAAGAACTCTGGAATTCAGAAAAGAATGAAACTGAATATTTTTAGGATATAATAGATGGTCATTCAATTCCATAAGGATTACAGTATGAATATAGTTATCTTAACTAACCGATTTATTCTCCACCTCTTGAATCTCAAAGTCCTTAGGTACAATTTGAACCAGATATTGAAATGGATCTCTATATCACCTCTTTAGTAGTAATAAACATGGTATTAATATGTAGGATTAACTTTGGGGAAACCAGATTGTAAGTAGAAAACTATAAAAAATGTTAGAACAAGGTACTTAAGAATAAAAAGAATTGATTGCTTAGAAATTAGAACGTATAAGTCCACAAATATAAAAAGATGTATTTGGCAATTATGTGGTTTAAAAAATATTTGAATGCAGTATTATTGATATCAAATTCTAGCTAATCAGAAATTACAATTAAGAATGTTCAATAAATTAAAATCTCATTTTTATGATTTATCTAAAAATAATTTTGGATGCAGAGTTATGTAGAAATTGATTGAATATACATACAATCGTGAAGATTTGTAATTGATTGTACTTTAACAATTATAATCTAACATGAGATCTTTAATCTATGATTTGAATGGAAATTATGTAATTTTTAAAATGTTAGAAACATATGACAAATTAAAAATGGAATTTCTAATTCCCATAGTAGAAGAATCTGTAATTAATTATTCTATATAGTTTAATTATATGGGCTAATAAATATATGGCTGCAAAATCATTCATAAAATAATATAATAATACTCTCCATAACAAATAAGTAGAATAATTAGATTATCTGTGTAGAATTATAGTATACTAAGTCAAACTGAATATGGAAATTACGTTTTATAACATATTTTATAATATTGGAAGCCAAGCTAAGAAAAAGGATATTTGGTTCAATTAGTTATATAATAGTTTTACTAGCTTAGCATCAACAAATACGCAAGGTATATCATTTTATATTTTTAAAGTAATACTGTTGAACGAGCCTTAGAAGTCTTAGGTAAATAAGAATTATTAGCAATAATGAAATGGCTTCTGTGTCGTAGTCCAAATTAATAGTAAATAAAATACGTATTATCATTTTAGCTAAAGCAATTTCGTTGTATTAGCTAATCATCAATATGCGAATTATGTTATAAAGAAATTTCTAGTTTTAAGTGACAACAGTGTACAAAGATATATATCAGATCATTTATCTTAAAATTAATCAGAACTAACAGCCATCAAGTCGACTGTGCATGGTATTAAATTATTCAATAATAATTAGGCCAAAGAATTTATAGCCTTTTGGAGAAACAAATCCAACACTGAGCTTTATGACAAATATCTAATTTCGTTGAATAAATATTAAGAATAAATATATCATGATAAAAATTAATTAAATTTTTTCATATCTTCTTCACTAACTAAAATATCTTCTAAAGAATTTAACAACGAATTCTATTCTTCAATTTAATTCTCTATTTTTTAACTAGCTGTATATTTAAATTGAGCATTAAAAACTATGAGTGCTTTCCTAAATTATTCTCTTGGCAATATTGACATTGTTTCTAATATAGATTCTTTAAACTATATTATATTAACAATTAAATCATCATTTTATATAGCTGTTATATCTTAATTCACTTAAGTTATTTTGTAAATTTCGATAAAGCTTTTAAAATTTGGGTTTTCTTTCATCATCTATTTTGATTATGTAAATTCATAACAATTAAATTCAATTTGTTACATGATTTATCTAGTGCAATTTTAAATTATATTATCTTAAGAATTCATTTTACATTTAATCTCTGTATTTTTAGTATATTAATATATTAATTTATTACTAATGTTAGAATTTTATTATTACATTGCATAAAACTCATTTTTATTAGCAGCTCTATAAATACTAACTTGTTATTACGTAATTGTAAATACAAGGTCTTGCTCAAAATCAAATTTACAATCAGAGTATTAAATAAACTTTTCCATTTCTTATCTAATTAAAATAATTCTTTGATACTTCCTTCTTAACATAAAGCTGCTCCTTGGGAATTTATTTTTATCCTTATTTTCTTCTAACTTCCATTTTTAGTTAACTTTACAATTTTGAATTCCTTATCATATTTAGTTAATTAATAATTCTCATTTTAATTGATATGAGAATCTTAAATATTTTAACTTAATTAACTGAACATATAATCAAGATAAAAGGAATATTTGAATGTCTTTGTAAAAAATAAAATCCTAAAAGGTTGTTCATTTTTACGCAACTTACGTTTTATACTAATTCCACCTTATGATGGTTCATTCTTTTAATGTGTTATTATATAAAGTTGATACTAGAGCTTCCCTGAGTTAATTTTATAATTTTACCATTCAAATTCAATTCTTTGATTAATTCATTGATAATTTAACCAATTGTGGTTCCTCTATTATATCTTATTTTAGCATATTGTTTCATATCTGATTTATAGTAAACTTTAACAGAATCATCCTCGTATTACTATTGTGACAAATTTCGAAAAGAATTTGTAAATAAACTCATTAAATTATAAACTCATTTTCTCATATAAGGATGATTTTATGCTTAATGAATGTCAAATCTATCATTTTAATTATAACTTAAGCATCCTTTTATAAACTCTATGCATTCATTTGACAAAGCAGGTTTCTTTGGAAATGTTACACTTTCAGATTTTAAAATAATCTAATATTTCTTATTATATATTTACTTTTTATTTTAATATTGTTTCTTAACTTTCACCATTTCCAAATGGTTTCATCCCATATAACATTTCAAAAAAGATTACACCAATTGACCAAATATCAACCTTATTCGATATTATTAAACGACTTTTATTTTCTTATAGAAAACATTCTGGTGGCAAATACCAATAAGTCCCAACTGCTTAAGTAGAATATTCCAATTAAGAATTTTCTTATTCTAATTCTTTGCATAATCCAAAATCACACAGTTTTACTTCATTCTAATTAAATAGGATATTTTAAGGCTTTATATCATAATGAATAATTTTATTCATATGAATATACTTTACTGCTTCAAGTAACTGTTAAATTATTAATTTTGCTTCTCTCTCTTATATACTACTATATTTCCTCATGAAATAAGATAAATCTGAACCATTACAATATTCTAATATTGTGCAAAAGGTATTAGAATCAATCTCAACAGAATCATATAATTTTAATATATTTGGATGCTATAATTCTTTATGTACCTTGAACTCTTTTGTTACTAAATTAACATAATATGATTTAGAATTAATAGTCCAATTTTAATTTAATTAGTGTATTTTACAAGCTACATGTTTCATCTCTTTTAAATCATAACCCTATAATATAACAATAGATTTTATACCTTGTAAACTTCACTAAAACCACCTTTACCAAGAAGTGATAATAAAATATATCTCTCTCCTATTACAGGATATTAATCTACACTTTTAAATTTTGCATGTAATTCATCATATTCTAATTTTAATTCTTTGAGAAATAACAATTTTTTATTCTCTAAAATATTTAATTATTTCTATAAGCATTTCTTTTCTCTTTAAAGAAACAAATAATTTAATGATTCAATTTATGTTTCAATTTTCAAATACTTAGTTTAATCTTCATATTCTACCAATTATTATTCAATATCTTGTATTTTTTATTTGAGATCAATAGTTTCTTTACCATCTACCCAAACTTATTTAATTATTTTATTTTCTCTTAAGTATTAATATTATCCTAATTTTTTTTTATTATTTTCAATTGTCAAATTCCTATCATTCCTTTAACACTAATCTAATTCAATTACGAAGGCTTTGATTGCAGTTTCATATTTAAATGATGAAGTTTTAAAAAACTAATTTATTATAATATTTATACTTAAATTTATTATGTTAATTGTTCGATTTACTATTCTAGTTATTAGATATGTGAATCCTTTATACCTAATTCATTTAAGTTAATTTTAAGAGTATCAATCTTATTATATTCAATATCTTCTCTAATTAAGGTCTTTTTATTATATTATTTATTTTGCTATTTATTTTAAGCATGCTTTGTAAACTAAGTAATTTATAATTGTTTTAGGAGTGTTTAATCAGATATAGATTTTGGTGGTTGTTTAGCTAAAAAAGAACAAAGAAGAAATTGCTACCTTCAATTTCAAATGATTAAATGCTTTCTTATTAAAATTATTGTATAATTTCAATTTTTGGTTTCTTAAGAATATGAACTTCAAAGTCAGGTAATCTTTCTTAGTAATTTTCTGAAAACTGATTACTATCCATTATCAGAAATAATGCTACTATTTATATTTGATAAATAGTTTCATTAAGTGTTATAAAAATTTAAAGGATAAAATCATTAGAATAGAATAATTATGATATAACATCAATAAATTATAGTTCAATAATTATCTACAATGTTATTAATTATGTTGAATAAATTGAATATACTAAAACTTTTATTTATTTAATAAATAAATATGCAATTAGTACAATGTAATGTTTGTGTGGCATCATTTGATCTAAGTTAAGAGGCAATTAAAGTTTAAGTTAATGAAAGATAAGGTGATAGTAAATAAGCAAATGTGAAACTATAAATAAATTTAAGAGAAGATTGTTTAATAACTCATTTAATTTTGAAATGGAGTGATACTTAAATAAAAGGATTCGCATTTACATCCTTAGAATGTTTGGATTGTTTTGATTAAACATACAATCGTCTGATCAATAGTAAAGAAGTTGTAAATGCTGAATAATGTAATAGTCAATACAAAATTGTTGGTCTTGGATTTGGTCGGAAACTTAGACTTTCTTTTAGTGTTTGTGAACCTCCTTAATAATTAGAAAATAAACTTAAAGCTAAACTATCAATATAAGTTTATGGCTATTCATTATATTAATCTCCTGCTGCAAATTAAATGGTAGCTCTTTTAAATATTAGTCACATCTTCAAAAAAAATAATAGAGAAATTAATTAAGCTGAAGCAGATATTCTTTTAGGCTTATCTCTTCTTTCTTCAAGAAGATTTGTTTAAGCTGCAGAAATATTCAAAAAAGTAGCTAATTTTTATGCTGAAAAAGCTTAAATTTTGGTTAAGCAAAAAGATTTTTATTTTTTAAGAGCTAGTGGACTTTAAATATTAATAGCTGATTCAATTAATTAACCTTCTATGTTAAATGAAAAACTTTAAGCATTGAAATATGCTGTCTAATATGTTAATATTTAATACGATAAGACATAATTACTTTTTACATTACAAAATACAGATTCATATGAATGTATACTTAGACTTTCAGATGATCTAATTAAAATCATAAGCAGAGTACTTCTTTTAGAAGATAATTAAAATTTTGATGCTTTAAGAATGGCAAATATGAGATGCTTAGAATTTATAATAGAATAACTTGGTTGTGGATTAGGTGGATAAATTATTTAGATATTTAAGTTATTTTTGAAAATGTTAAATTAATAATAAGGATAATTGATAGTAGAAATGATTTATAAAATAGTAAATATGATATTGTAAGAATTAAGTTAAGCTACTCTCAAACTCATTCAAGATATTTGGAATCAAACTATTATTTAAGGATTATTTGATGTCAATATTGAAGGATAAAAATTAATTATGAAAATTTGTGAATATTTATTATAAGCTGATTAAGCTCACTTTAGAATTGATATTTTATTCTTGAAGTAATTAAATTAAGTCGAAGAATCTAAAATATGGAATCTAGTATTACAGAATATTATACCTAAATAAAATGAAAAAAAAATCAGCAAAATAATTGCTTGGGCTAATTAACAATTAATAGAATCCTTAAATTTTACAAATTACAACAATTTATCACAATCTCAATAGTATTAAATAATTAAGTTATTATAACTAATATCCATTATAGTAAGATAATAAAAAGAAGAATCTTAAATTCCATTTTTTGAAGAGATTCTAAATAAATAATTAACAAACAACATTAAGATTAAATAACTCTATACTACTGCCAATTAAAACCTAATTACTTTAAAACCAATTCTAATTAAATTATTAGATCAAACAGTAAAAGGTAAGATTCAATTTGATTGTTTTGAACTTGTTTGGAATATCCTTATAGAAATTTTAATTGATGGAAATGAATTTGATCAAATGTATGAACTCATTAATCCTTTTCTATAAAATATATTTCTAATATGCTAAACTACATCCCCTGGATAAGATATTTTAGTAGTTTTGGATAAAATACTTAAAACTATTTAATTTTAATGTCCATAACTCATATAAAAATTTGAATCATAAATTTATTCATATGTTGAAATTTTTTGCTAAAGAGTACCTCATAGTATTCATGATGAAACTTTTAAAATATTTGATATCTTGATTGCTTTCAGTTAAGAATTTTTAGATTAGGCATTAATTGAGAAATGTGTAATGGCATTAATTGATTAATATACTGTTAAAGGATAAGCTTAAAAATAATCAAAATAAAATTTTATTAAAATGATTGTTTAATATTAAAATCATTTCTATTCATTGATATAAGTATGTCTAATATAAAATCAAGAGCCTTTAATTCAATCAAACTTAATTTCAGAGAATAAAAAGGAACATAAATAAGATAGAGAAAAAGTTAAGAAAGAATTTAAATCTGATAACAAGTAATTAACATAGGAATATGAAATTTTTAATGAAAAAGTACAATTTATTTGTGAATTATTTTCTGAAATGGGATAACAATTTAAAGTAGTAGCTTAACTAATTTAAAATAGTCCTGATTTTATTTAATCTTTAATTAATCTAATTAAATCACTTAATTCAAAAATAAGATAAAAAGGACATTTAACACTTTAGCTTCTTATGGAATGTTTTATAAATATTGAAACAAGTACAAGAATAAAATTTTTTGAGGATAGAATAATTTTTGTTAAGTTTATTAAAGATATATTAACCCATTCACTCTAAGATAAAACTGATTCTAAATGTATTTTAAATTCATTGCTTATTTTAAATAACATATTTAATTTGAAATTTTAAAAAAGTGAATATTCAAAGGTTTTAGATGAAGTATCAAGTTTATGGAATGAAGTATCAGATTTAATAGATACTCCATTTAATAGTATTTATGTATTATTTTTTGATCTTTTGAATCAATGGGGACAATTATTAAATAAAATGCCTAATTCAACTAAACTTGATGATTTTATAGAAAGGATATTTTTATGGACCTAAGAAAAGTTAGATTGTTAGGAACCATGGCATTAGTATAATATTTTAAAATTTTGTGGTTATATTTTTGGATTAGATTCTGGTAAGAATTTTAGAGTATTTCCTTCTATAAACTCTTCTTTTTTTGAATAAGCAAGTAAATTGTAGAATAGTTAAAATAAATAATTATAATTAATGTCGATAGTAATGATTTAATTGTGTACTCCTGAATAAATAGCAATAAGGATAATTTAATAAATGGCTGAGCAATACAATTAACTTAGGCATCGATAAAATAAATAAAGAGATTAAATTAATAGATAATCTGAAAATATAATTCAATAATTATTTTAGAGATAGAATTCTTTTAAAGATTTAATGATGTAATCAGATACTTTTGGATCAACATCAATGGATGAATTTGAGTTAAATTAAGAAGATTTTTTGTGGATTCGTAAAGTTGATTAAGAAATTTTATCTCAATGTTTACAAACTTTATTTATGTATTAGGTTTAATAGGAAAGTAAAATTAGATAATCTGATATTTTAGATAAAGAAATTAGCATGAAATAAAGCAATAATTTAAATTAAAATACAAATAAGAATATATTGGATGATGATCCAATAGATTTAGATGATTTAGGAATTATTGAAGTAGATGATGAAGAATGGAATGAATACGATGATTTGAGAAAAATTCCAATTTTAAAGGAAAGAATTAAAACAATATCACCTCACATTGGAAGTAGAACACCAAATGTAGGAATAGGAAAATAAAGTTAAGAAAGAAGATCTAGTGGAAATAGATAAATATTTGATTAAAGAAAAGGAGAAGTAGAAGATTAAGTTTTAAAAACTTTAAGACCTCACAATTAAGTATTTAGACCTTTGACACCTCCTATTGGATAATAACCATAATCAAATTCTTAAGTAACAACAACTGAAATTTAAAGAGATATGTAATTATTTTCTGATTATATGTTACAAAATCCATAATAATTTTAGAAAATTATGGAAGAAATTAAAATTAATAATAATACTAATTCATAATCTTAATTATAACAGCCTATAATTAATAATGAATAATAGGATTCTTAGTTCGAAAATTCAAGAAGGAGAGTTGATGAACTAGAGTTTGATCCTCAATTTTCAAATTCAAGTTAGGATGATATTACAGATGAACCATAAATTAAATCTAATTAATAGTATAATTTGTAATTTTATTAGACATTAACAAAAAAAGAAGAAATCTAAAAAATAGCCTTCTGTTAAAAAACTTAAATCACCTATTCACCAATCTTTGTATCAATCTTTAAAGCAATCAACCTCTCAATTAAATGGAAAAAGTGATGAGAAAAATAAAAAAAAGACAAAAACTAAATAATCTTGAGATTAATATGAGTAACTTCAATTTACTTAAATTTTAATCAAAGTTAGAATATTTTAAAATAACAAATTTACTGCTAATATTTAATTATATAATCAAATTATTTTTGACTTATTGAAATATTATTCTCTCTGTTTCATCATAAATTTTGATCTTTATATAATAATTCTATCAAATGACAATATGAGACTTAAAAAGATAAGATTTTTAGGCAGACCTATAATAAAAAGATACAAAATTTAAGTAATTTAAAATGATATTATTTTAAAAGAAGTACTAATTAAAAAAAAAGATTATCACAATTAATTTTTAAAGAAAATGGAGACCAAAATTAAAATAATTATGATATATTCTATTATGTATATTACAGGAAACTCTGATTAAAATAATAAAATAATCATAAAACTCCTTTCCTTATTATCACAATTGTAATATAAACAAAAAGTTTTTAATCGTTATCTGTAGAGAGAGAAATAAATATATTAATGAACTTTAAATACAACGATCTGGAGGACATTAAATTAAATATACTAAAAATAATTCACGATAAATGAGATATTCTAATTTATAAAACAATTTTAATCTGATATTTATATTTTCTTCAAGCCAAAAAAATACATCTAAAAGATTTAATAATAATGAATATATTTGATAAAATAATATTATATTTTTTTAACTTAAAGTATTTAAAAATACGAAAACTTAAAATTGTTCGTTATTAATAAATATATATCCTAAATTAATCTAGTAAAAATAAATTTAAATAAAATATTATTAACGTTATTGAATTGAAATCTGCTTATAATATATCAATTGATAGGAAAAAGATTGGTTTTAGAAGTAATAGTAAGATTGATAAATATAAAGAAAAATAATAATTCATAAATTAGAAAGGAATGATAAAATAAAGATAGGTAAATAAAAGAAAGGATTAAATATATAAAGATCGTGTATTAATTATAGATTTAAAAAATAGTTTTAGGAATAGTTTGTTAAAATATATATTGAGATTTATGAATTAATAAATTTATATATGTATATCTGGAAGGGAGGGATAGTGTTTATATTGATATAGATGGGATAATGTCAGAACTCAGTAATATCAATAAATACAGAGATAAGTGGAACAGCATTATCAATGTTCTTTATATTCTTTTTTTTGGGGATTGGATCATTCATGAAGGAGATTAATAAGAAATTAAAGGTAAAAGTATGAGAAATGTTATAGATTCCATTTTCTCCGATGTTATTTGTTTTAGGCTTGTTTTTTGGTTTTTATTGGGATTCATTGGGTATCATAGGACAAAGTTGTAAGAAGATCAGCGAAATTGAACCGGTACTAATATAGGGATGTATGTTTACAGATTGGAGTATTGTTAATATTTTTACCGACGTTAATATATGAATCAGGATACAACTTTGATTGGCATTTATTCAAGAGACTATTTGCATAGACAGCAATATTGGCATTTCCTTGTGTAATAATATTATCTACATTATTGTAATTGTGTGTAAAAGTATTACTAAATTATGGTGATGATTATTTTACATGGGAGAGTGCTTTCATGTTTGGAGCAATGTTGAGTTGTACAGATACAGTTGCAGTGTTGGCGTTATTAAAAGAAAGTGGAGCATAAAAGAGATTCTAGAGTTTAATAGAGGGAGAGAGTTTATTAAATGATGGAGCATGTGTTATGTTATTTTAAATATCATATGGAATAGTAAGAGGAAGATCAGCATCTGCATTTGATGTAGGATCTTTATTTTTTACATTATGTGTAGGTGGAACATTAATAGGATTAGTATTTGGAATGGCATGTGTTTATTGGATTAAGAAGATAGTAAATGATGATATTCTTGTATTAAATATAACAATAGTGTCAGCATTCTTAGTGTATTTTATATCTGAAAATGTTGATTTTGGTGTACATATATCAGGTGTGTTGGGATTAGTATCATTAAGTTTATTTATGGCAGCATTTGGAAGATCTCGTATATCACATGAAGCTGATCATGCATTAAGAGAATTTTGGGAATATGTTGTTTTTGCAAGTGAAGTTATCATTTTTATTTTGGGTGGAATTATTGCAGGAATTAGAGTATTTAAAGATGAAAGTGAAATTACATAATTAGATTTTTATAAAATGATTGCATTATGGTGGTGTTTAATTGGATGTAGATTTATTTCTATTGCTCTTTTTTATCCTTGGCTTAACAAATTAGGTTATGGATTGAGTTGGTCTTAAGTTATTGTTTTAACTTATGGAGGATTAAGAGGATCTATAGGTATAGCTTTTGCTTTAATTGTTGCCAAAGATGACTCATTACCAACTAAATGGAGAGATATTATATTATTTCATATGTCGGGAATTGCTGTTTGTACTCTTGTTGTTAATGGAACTACTCTATCTTTATTAATTAGATTGCTTGGATTATCCACTTAATCTGATATTAGAGAAAAAATTTATTCTAATTTCTTATCCAAATTAAATGAAGAAATTGATAATGAATGTAAAAAAAATAATGAATTAAAATATCTTAAAGAGGCTGATGTTGAATATGTCAAAAATCTTAGTGGTTATAAAGTATATTTAGCAGAATCCAATAAAATTATTGATAAATTAGCTAAACATGAAAAAGCATTAAAAGAAATTTAAATGAAAAATATCCATCAACCATTAATTGATGATGAAGAAGATTAAGAATTAGATCAAAATTTATTAACTGAAATCAGAAGAATCTTTCTTATGGCATTGAAAGGTATCTATATGGAAGAATTTGAATCCAATTAATGTAGTCCTGATACAATTATTTTGTTAACTGAAAGTGCAAATTTAGATCTTGATAATGATAAAGAACCTATGAATTCATGGGAATTTTTATAGAGTCAGTTTTCAGAAAGATACATTAATTTATTATTTTATATCAAAGATAAATTTATTATTGGAGTTTTAGCTCGTAATTAATTATTTTCATATATCTATACAATTTATGATGCTGTTTCAGCTTATATTGAAGCTATTTCAATTTTAAAAGAAGAAGCTTCACATTATCATTTTTCATAAAATTTATTATCAGAAATCTTGAATGAAGTTGAAGATAATAAAAAATCTGCTGTTTCATATTTGGAAGGATATTTAGAAGTATCATTTCCTGAAATTTCTAGAGAATTACATACAAAGAAAGCTGCATTTGAAATATTAGAATTTGAAAAATAAGTATTAAGAAACAATCTTTAATCTGGTTAATTAAATGATAAAGAATTTTTGAGGATGAAAAGAAATATAGATAAAAAAGTAAAAAATTTAAATGATTTAAATCCACCTTGGTAAATGCCATCTTTAGTTGATATACTGACACAACATGAATTATTTAAATCACTTTCATCAGCAAATATAATTAAATTATTAGAAGGTTCAAGAGAGGATTCATTTGGAAGAGATTAATTAATTTATAAAGAAGGAGATAGAGCTAGTGAAATCTGTATTATAACAAGAGGAGCTGGAAATGAATTTAGTGATAGATCAAAAATAAGAGAGAGAAGAACTTT
Organism: Paramecium sonneborni; assembly: GCA_905182985.1. Lineage (NCBI taxonomy): Eukaryota > Ciliophora > Oligohymenophorea > Peniculida > Parameciidae > Paramecium > Paramecium sonneborni. The sequence continues at coordinate 103,485 of CAJJDN010000031.1, read as the reverse complement.
GAATGATGCTACACCAATTTACATGTTAGTTGCTCCATCAATCAGATATTAAACATCGTTAGTAGCAGATTGTGTCATCAATGCAACTTTTATCAAAATCTAAGCTTTATAAACCATTATGAAATAAACCCCAGAGTTTGAAGAAGCAATATGGAGATATTCTATTCCTCTTTTATGTAGAGTTTATAGTGATCAATTAAGACCTTTATGCAATCTAAAAATAAACTAGATAATTGAAGTAGTATCAAAGTCTTTGTTTTAGAAGATGAAGAAGAATTAACTAATTCGATTTGAGTAAGGAGGAATATTATTAAAAGGTAGAATCAATTTATTTATAAATAGGTACATTATGTGATGCAAAGGAAAGTATTTAGGAAGCATTTTCAGAAGAAGAGGATGCTTTGAAGAATATAGAGGAAGATAAAGATTCAACATAGAAAGATGCTTTATGTTTGATAGGACCTACATCATAACCATTAAGAGCCAATACTGGAATAATTATTTTACTATTTAAGTAGTATCAATTGCTTGAATAATATAATCAATTGAATCAGACAATTAATGAAGGAGGGAAATCTTCTTATAGAAGATCCAGCAAATCGGATCTATAAAAAAGATCTTTGACAGTAATACATTGAAGAGTTAAATTTGATTTGATTAACTTTCATTATTAAATGATATTCTTATCAACCCTAATCAAAGTTGTCTCAATCACAACTGTTGTTTTGTTAGCAGGTGGATCGACTTATTATTATTTATAAAATGATAACAGCAGTAAAGTGTAAGAAAAACACTTAAAGGGAAGTCATCAATTATTACATAACAACAATTTTCATCATAGAAAAATGGAAGATGAAGAGATACATATTTGCAATCATGGCCACTTCATAAAAGAAATTGAAATAGAAGAGCCAGAGCGTTCAACAGAGATTCCATTGGAAGCTAGGTTGTCACATGAATAAATGTTAATTAAGAATCATAAATAAGGAAATTGGTAAACAATAAGAATAAAGACAGATTATTCATCCTTTTAGGTATAAGATTGATTTAATTATGATAGGCATCAGCATAATAAGCTGATTTCATCGAAAATAAATTAGTGAAAGCAGCAACAGGATTTTTAAAAGCTGCCATAAAAGTTTATCCTTCATCAAAATTATTTTTAAGTGGATAATGTGGTACAGTAACAATTCCAAGTTCATTAAAAAATGGTGTGACTGGAGTTGATTTAGTATTATTTGTGACAGCAACAACTTCATAAGAGAATTGGGTTGCAAGAGCAGGAGCATGTAGATTAGATTCAACTACTTTGAGACCAACAGCTGGTTCATTAGAATTCAATTTGAAATACTTTAATTAATTAGATTTCAGTAAATTAAGTGAGGGTAAATGGTTTAAATGGATATAGACAACAATTCATGAAATAACACATGTTTTAGGATTTAGTAGTGGATTATTCCCCTATTATATAGATCCTAATACAATGTAGAAATTAGGTTTAAGTTAGATAGTAAAATCATATGGAGGAAGAGATTGGATAATATTACCAAAAGTAGTAAATGCAGTAAAAAGTCATTTTGGATGTTAATCTGCTTGGGGAGCTCCTTTAGAAAATAATGGAGGATAAGGAACAGCTGGAAGTCATTGGGAAAGAACAGCATTTGGTAATGAAGCTATGACTGGATCAGAATTCCCAGATTCAGTTTTTACTATTTTTACTTTCAATTTACTTGAATCAACAGGTTGGTATAATATGGATCATAAATAATCTGAACCTTTCAATTGGGGAAAAGATGAAGGATGTCCTATAGCATAAGGATAATGTGTTTAAGGATTAAGAGAATTTTGTAAAGCAGGAAGTGATGGATGTTCATCTGATTTTACTGGAATTGCTACTTGCTCATTAAGTGATGTATTAACTGATGGCTGTGGATATTGGAAAGCATATGGTAATACTGATTGCAGATACAACTCTGATTTTATTGGTCAATTAGCATAATATGGTGGATATTATGGAAATGATAGTAAATGTTTCTACACTACTTTACCAACTAAAGTTGGATTTTAAAGAGTAGTGACTGATTGTTTTAAAGCTCTATGTTAAAATAATGTCATAACATTTTCCATTTCAAATAAGAGCTACTAATGCGTTACATCTGGACAAGTAAATATTTTCTTATTCTTATTAGACCATCAATGTCAAATATTCCTATTATAGTGCAACTGTCACTTGCCCAGATATTAAACATTTCTGTAATACTCAAAGAACTTGTCCTAATGCTTGTAGTGGAGTTGGTACATGTAGAGGAACAACATGTTATTGCTGGTCAGGATATAGTGGAGCAGATTGTTCAATATCCTCATGATTAATCAAAAAAATTAAATCATTTCGAAAATCCTATTATATAATATATATCAGTTTTATTATCTTTATATTCCCACTTATAATCTCTAAAATGTTACTTTTATATCTTACACTATTTACTCATTTTTAAATACATATACTAATCTTCTCATTTAACTATTTAATTAATAAATCTTTCTCTAAAAATAAACAAAAAATTCCACTAAATTTTATTATAATCTGAAAATTAATCATTCATCAATTACTAACTTAGTATCTTTTAATTTCTAAAACTGCCTTTCCTCTTATCTTCTAATGAAAAAAGTAATATTTTTAAAGTTCAATTTATTTTTTATAAGAATCCCTCTTCCACTTTTTAGATTATAGATTTGTATTTAATAAATAATTCAATAAAAAATTTGTATTATATTCAATTAAAAACAATTATTGAAATTCAAATTTTAGAAATAAAAACAATTAGCCATTCAAATATTAATAAAATAATTTACACAACTAAGAAAATATAATATTTTAAAAAATATACATATATCACAATTAAAACTTACAAAACCATATTTTAATTAAAAATTCATGACATCATAATAAAAGATAGGGGTCCTTGGGATGGAACAAAGAAATTATCTCTAATGGATGTTGCTCTATTCGGAGTTTGTGAAGCTATTCTTCTACGATTAGGACTTGGCTATAAACTTTTATAAATATGCTATTATTAAGATTTGATATCTGATTAGTCTTCCCATTCATTTGCACTTGTACTGAGTTTTCTTTGATTTATACTTTGTATATCTAGAATCAGCAATTCTTTTTAAGGAACCCGATTTTGATTCTCCTCATAGTTATTATTTATAACAGGTTGTGTTTATAATGCAATTTTCTATTCGATTTCATTAAAATTAAGAATTTTTATTTTTTAGAGTAATTCTTCAGGTAGTTAAATTAATTATTTTATCTCTAAAAATCTTTTAACTTATTTCGTTGCTCTTATCCTTTTTACTTATTCATCTTATTTATTGAGAGATTCATATAAGAATATAATATCTATAATTAATTTGATTGTAATGCATTTGATAATTGGCACATCTAACTTCAGAATGAGAACTTCAAGTTATCTATGCATTTTATACAAGATGTTTATTTATTCATAATTGTTAGAGAAACATCTAAGATAGCTACAATAGAGAAATGCAACATTTTACAGTACAGCATCAGCCGTACTCTTAGACTACAGTTCAATTGTTTTATCTGTTACATAAGGGGCTAAATATTGCCTTAGCATATGAACTAAATAATAAGATTTAAGCGCAGTTATTGTTTTTTGTGGATGCTGCATTCTNAATCTTCTCATTTAACTATTTAATTAATAAATCTTTCTCTAAAAATAAACAAAAAATTCCACTAAATTTTATTATAATCTGAAAATTAATCATTCATCAATTACTAACTTAGTATCTTTTAATTTCTAAAACTGCCTTTCCTCTTATCTTCTAATGAAAAAAGTAATATTTTTAAAGTTCAATTTATTTTTTATAAGAATCCCTCTTCCACTTTTTAGATTATAGATTTGTATTTAATAAATAATTCAATAAAAAATTTGTATTATATTCAATTAAAAACAATTATTGAAATTCAAATTTTAGAAATAAAAACAATTAGCCATTCAAATATTAATAAAATAATTTACACAACTAAGAAAATATAATATTTTAAAAAATATACATATATCACAATTAAAACTTACAAAACCATATTTTAATTAAAAATTCATGACATCATAATAAAAGATAGGGGTCCTTGGGATGGAACAAAGAAATTATCTCTAATGGATGTTGCTCTATTCGGAGTTTGTGAAGCTATTCTTCTACGATTAGGACTTGGCTATAAACTTTTATAAATATGCTATTATTAAGATTTGATATCTGATTAGTCTTCCCATTCATTTGCACTTGTACTGAGTTTTCTTTGATTTATACTTTGTATATCTAGAATCAGCAATTCTTTTTAAGGAACCCGATTTTGATTCTCCTCATAGTTATTATTTATAACAGGTTGTGTTTATAATGCAATTTTCTATTCGATTTCATTAAAATTAAGAATTTTTATTTTTTAGAGTAATTCTTCAGGTAGTTAAATTAATTATTTTATCTCTAAAAATCTTTTAACTTATTTCGTTGCTCTTATCCTTTTTACTTATTCATCTTATTTATTGAGAGATTCATATAAGAATATAATATCTATAATTAATTTGATTGTAATGCATTTGATAATTGGCACATCTAACTTCAGAATGAGAACTTCAAGTTATCTATGCATTTTATACAAGATGTTTATTTATTCATAATTGTTAGAGAAACATCTAAGATAGCTACAATAGAGAAATGCAACATTTTACAGTACAGCATCAGCCGTACTCTTAGACTACAGTTCAATTGTTTTATCTGTTACATAAGGGGCTAAATATTGCCTTAGCATATGAACTAAATAATAAGATTTAAGCGCAGTTATTGTTTTTTGTGGATGCTGCATTCTTAAAATAATTTTCTTAAGAGCTTCTTGAGAGTTTACATTATTTAATTCTCCTCCAAGACATTTTTAAAGAATCTATAATAATTCTTTTAAGGTACAAGTATGTGCTTTTGCTTTGGAGTATCATCAATTAAACATTTGAGCCAAGAAGTCTCCACCATATCCTTATTCAATATTCGCATATTTCGCTTTAAGTTATTGAACATTTATAAAGAATATATATTTATTCGATTTTTAAACAAAATTAGATTATTATATATTGAGTATAACTTACCTTGTTGCATTAATTCTTAGTTTATATATAAATAATAAAAATGGAAAATAAATAGTCCATTTAAATTCATATTAACTTATCTTAGTTTATATCAAAATAAAACAAAGAAGAATAATCTGCTCAGCTATATGAACATTGGCATCAATTAATCAAACAAAAATTATAAGGGAGTTAACAAAATGATACTCGCAAATTAATGAATCCAAGATTATCTGAAACTCAATAAAGAAATAGAACGCTTACACCAAATCAGAATATATAAAAAGACTAAGACATCATTAAAGATATATAAAATATCAAGTTTAGATTGCATAAAATAGATTGAATTATTTAAAGTAGCAAACTAGCAAATATATACAATTTTGAATGAATATTTGTTTGTATTCATTAATATCAAACAATAAATTTTACCTAATAATATGCATTAATTTATAATTTGTAAACTTATTTATTAGAATATATAAGTATTTTTCAAGACACTTTTTTTTTCGATTTATTTAATTAGAATTTGAAATTTGATTGAGATTTTTTTATAAATCCTCAATAAAATAATTATTCAATTAAATATATATAAAAGATATATCGATGAAATTTATGCAAAAATGCAACAATTTAGTTATTTGAATCTAATTCTAACCTGTTTTGTGAAATAATTTAGTTTCAATCTCTATAAAATATAAATTCTCGTAGATTTTATCAAAACTCAATTTTTACATGTCATCATTTTATTAGAGCATGGGTTAAATTAAGTTAAGATTATGAAAATCAAAATAACGTATGATTGTTCTTATATTGATGATCAAGATCAATCATAGAAGCATGATGTTTAGTTATTGTATTAAAAAATTATATATTTATTAATGGGGAACCACAATTCCTTTTCATCAGAAAACGTTCAAGATAGTTAAAAAATGTAGATGGTAATTTCCTTTAATTATGTTTAGATCCATTGGTATGTTGAGGTAGAAAAAGAAGTCTAAAAATTAGGATTTAATGTTAATGTTAGATCTGATCATCTTCATAAACAAAATTTTATGCAATTATATTAAATAGTTAAACCAAAATATGAAGAAGTAGTAACACTGAGTACTACAGAATCTCTGTTTGCAACTGAGTTTGAGAATATCAAAAGATCGAAGAAAACTCTAGATCCTTTTAAAGAATTCTTTGTTACTACTTTGATTTAGGACAATGATCCCTGTTTATAAAAGTTTGAATAACAAGTACTTCAATAACTATCAACATTAAATGGTTGCTTGTTGGAAATTTTTTAAACTTTTAGACAAACTTAACTGCCTAATTGCAGTAAAGAATTAGATAAATTTATTATTAGATTTCGAGATTCATTTGTTTAAGTAAGTAATTCTAGATATTTAATTTAGATCTTAATTCATTACTATGATTTAAATTTATTTGCTTCCCTAAATAAATGTCATTTCTTAAATACTTCTTCTCTTCAATGTTTAGTATCTAATATGATTTTTGATGATCAGGTTGCCTCACATCTTTATCAAATTAAAAAGCTAGAATAAATAGAAGACAATGAGAAAATACACAATAAATTATAATCATTCAAAGAAAGAACACTAGCAGATTTTGGAATTTCTATTAAATATTGTCTAGATTGTACTACAAGAGATTATATATAAAGTAAATTATCATTAAAAGCTAATACATCTATTTAAAATTCAATGACTTTTACAAGAGATATTGTTGAGACACTAATAATAGAAGATGTTGATTCTATTCAATTACCATCAAGACCTCAAGCAAAATTATTATAAGGAACATTTTTCTAACAATCCCCATTTTAAAATGCTATTGAATCTTTAAAATTAATTTAATTTCGATAAACTCCTCATCATAAAGTTAAATAATTAGTCGTTTGTTTCAGAAGTATTTATTCTGCCATAATTGACTATTATAACTAATACACAAGATAGCCTTCAATAATAAGCACAGATGAAATGATTCCAATTTTTCACTATGTAATATGTAAATCATCACTTCAAAATCCTTATACTCATTTCGAGATCATGTAAAAGTATTTAGGCAATTTAGACGGAGTTGAAGGATTCTATTTAGCTATTATGGAAGCAGTATTTAACTTAAATTGATAAATTATTATATGATTTTTTCTCTTTGCAACAAATAATTAATTTATTATAGAATTTTACTCATTTTTTTAAAATGCAAGACTAATTTGATTTATCTCCAAATTTATCACAACAAATGAATCGGTATTCATACTAAAATTATAACCTAAAGAATTTAATTTGAGATTAAAAAAAAATAACTAAGCCAATAAGAGTAATTAGATGCGAATAGCAAAAAAATTGAAGAATTAGAAAAAATAGTTTTTTAGTAATTATATAATTTAATAAACATGTAGATTATAAAATGAAAATGAAAAAAAATAAAAGGAAATTGATGATTTAGTTAATGTATAAAAGAAGTAACTACAATAATTAAAATTAGGTTTGCGAAAGATATATTATAATTATGGAAATCAATAAATGCCGTAGGAAAAACAAAAAGTTTTGATTCCTAAATGAATTCATAACTCTTATTCAAATCTGATTCATACACATTAATGTAATTTCTGATAACAAAAATTAGTTAGAAAGAGTTAGAAAGTTAAGCTAAATAAGCAATTCAAAAAGAGATATCAGATAGATTCTCATAAATATAGGATAGTTTAATAAAAAGGTCGGAATTTGAAAACTCTATCAGAAAAATTCAAGAGTAAATTGAAAAATTCAAGCTTTAATTGTAACTACTATATTGATTCCTAGAATTCCAGAGCCAGAAAACTACATAAAAAAAAGAAATTCTTTATAAGAAAATTATAACATGTAATTTAACTTTTAAATGAATTAAAATGATCTAAAAATTTAAACTTTGCAAAAGTAACAAAAAATTAATTATATTTAAGCTAATCTGACAGAAATGAACAAATTTTTATTTTAGATACCTATATAGAATAGAAATAAATTTGAAGTTAATAATAAACACTAGTCTTATTAAATAATTATTTTTATTTTAATTGAAATCAAAAAAATTTATCTCAGGCTTTTTAAATTCTTCGATATTTTGATAGTGGTAGTAAAATTAATTAATTATGACTTTCTCAAAAAGGTTGGTGAGAACATAAGAGTAAATAAAATAACATGAAAAATCAATAAGTTAAAACAGGAGAAATTTTACAAAGTCAGAGGAATTAGAAGTAAAATCGGATAAAAGTGACTTAATCTATACAATTTTTAAAGTCGATACATGAGATAAAAAAAGGGAAGGGAAAATTGATTCTAAAACTTCCCATTTTAGCAAATGATTGAAGAAATCTAAATAATCTAAGCTTTAAAAAAATATTAGATAAAAAAACAAATGCTTTTACACAGCATTTGGGTTTTAGTTATTTAAATTACTAATTATTAAATTTGATTAGAATTAATATAATTAGTTTATTAATAATATATTGAATAATATTAGTTTTAAAATTCAATATGAAAATATTAATTTAGAAGATGAAAAATTATAAAGTTAATTAAAAGAAGAGTTTCTTTTTAGAATAAATTTAATTAGAAATATAAAAGATAAATAGGATAGATAAAATAAATTAATTAAACATTTTCAAGCTTATGAATAAGAAGAAGAAGAATAATTAATTGATGGATGTTTTTATGCTTTATCAACTATTTTCTTTAGAAATTTAAGTTTATATATAATTGAATAAAGTGAATAAAAAGATATCTTCTTAGAAAAAGATGTACTTTTAAAATGGGAAGTTGAATGTAATGATAATGAAATAGTAAT